>ML386401.1:109643-208804 GCA_005239525.1 Nicotiana knightiana | reverse complement strand
TGGTGATGACCTCATTGGCATCAATTTCCACCTGTAGTGGCATGAGGTTATGTTCTTTGGCCAGGATGAGTCCTTGGAGGAGTGCATACAATTCAGTAGTAGCTATACTACTTTGTCTAGGCAAATTACCACTAAAGCCTTTTATCCAATCCCCTATGTTATTTCCAATGACGCCACCTATACCCTTTGTGGATGAACAGTTTTTCGCTCCATCCGTGTTAAGTTTATATATATTAGGTGACAGAGGTATCCATTTTAGAGGCACTTTAGTGCGTATTATGGATTTTCTTATATGACTTGCTAAGTAGCAGTATTCCGTGGCTAATTGAATTGTGGTGCTAACCCTAACTATACAATTTACCTTTTCATATAGGTTCTTATTTCTTGTAGTCCAAATATTCCAAAGACTTAATGCTAGAAAAGTTTTAGGATTTATTTTATTGGGGAAATAGTTTGGTTATTGAAGATAAGTTGTTTGAGCCAGCTTTGGGGGCCATTAATGTGCGTCAGTGTCTTAACAAAGTTTCCCATCCCTATGCTGGTCCAATAAAGTGTTGCCCTGAAACATTCCAAAAAAATATGTTGGCTATTTTTCTCTTTTAGAAGACAGTTAGTGCACGTACTATTACTAACTATTTTCCATGTATGTAGATTTTGTAATGTAGGTAATCTATCATGGCTTAGTAACCAAATAAAAAATTTAATATTTGGGTGGACCGGGAGTTCCCAAATCCATTTGAAGTTATAAGAAGAGGCATGATTTTCTAAGCTTTGATTGCTAAGTATTTGATATATAGATTTAACTGCGAAGTTACATGTACTAGTTAAGCCCTAATAAATTTTGTCAGGTTTCTTGCTATGTTTTGATATATAATGGCTTTGTATTAAATCTTTTAGTTCGTTTGGTAACTCAAAAGGAATTAATGATCAGTCCCATCCTTCATGATTATGAATGCTACTTAAGGTAATATTGCTTGTACTTCTTGTTAAAGGACTATTGATTAGAGATCCGAGAGTTGTTCCATTTTTCACCTATTTATCCGTCCAGAACCTAATATGATTACCTGATCCTATGTGCCATTGCATGCCCTGTTGACAGTCTTGCCAACCTTGGAGTATATTACGCCATGTAGTTGAAGTATAAGAATTTAGTTTTTTGTATAGATATTTGTTAATAAGGACTTTGGCCCATAAAGAGTTGGAAGAATGGAAAGCTCGCTATGCTAATCCTGCTAATAGAGCATTATTTTTATTTTGAGCATTTGGATACCTAATCCCCCTTCTTTAATTGGTTGGGTGATTCTTTCCCATTTGAGTAGGTGTACTTTTCTTTTAAAGGGAGTAGTTCCCCAAATAAAAATTTTCTTATATTGTTCCATTCTTTTTATAATGCTTGCTGGTAGTTTTATATATTGCATCATATGATTAGGAAAGTTATTAAGTGTACTTAATAAGAGTGGTACGTCCTGCCAAAGTTAAAAAAATTGTCTTCCAACCCGCTAATCTAGATCTAAAGTGTCGAGGATGAATTGGAAATCAGTATTCCTAGGTTTTGTGTTGAATAATGGGAAACCTAGATACTTACCAAATTAGTACCTTCAGGTATTTGGAAACAACTTAGGGCTTGCTCTTTGTCTTGACTTTGGCAGTTGTGAGAAAAAAAAATCTTTGATTTCTCAAAGTTTATTTTTTGGCCAGAGGGATTGGTGAAAATATTTAAAACATCAATAATTGCATTACAACATTTAGGAGTTATTTTTGAGAATAGAAGTAAATCATCTACAAAAACCAGATGGGACAACTTAGGACCAGATTTAGATATGCTAATTGGTAGCCATTGAAGGTGGTCCACTGAGAGACTTATGTAAGTGGACAAAATTTTCATACACAGAATAAAAATGTAGGGGGGCAAAGGGTCTCCTGTCTAATACCCCTTGTAGGGGTGAAGTATGGAGTATGTGATCCATTTATAAGGATTGAGGTGGTTCTTGTAGTAATGCAGGACATAACTAGGCTAATTATGTGCGTAGGAAAAAAAAATAGCTAAGAGTATTTTTGATGAATGACCATTCTAGCCTATTGAAAGCTTTTTCTAAATCTAATTTTAGTAGCATGTAATCTGTCTTCCCTTTCATTTTGTGAAAATAGGATAAAACTTCTTGAACGATGATAGCATTGTCAGATGTTCTCTTACCCTGCTGCAAGCTTGTTTGTGTTGGGCCTATTATGTGGTGAATTACTGGTATAAGTCGATTAACTAATATCTTTATAATAAACTTATAAGAGGTGTTACATAGGCTAATAGGTCGATACTGTTGAATAGTCTGTGGATGTTTAGTTTTAGGTATCAAACAAACATATTTTTGATTTATTGGTTGAGTAATTGATTGAGCCGTGAATGTGTCATGGAAAAATTTCTTAACATTATTACCCACTACATGCCAGTATTTTTGGTAAAAATACAGATGTAGCACGTCTGGTCTTGGTGCTTTATAAGGTTGGAAACTGTTAATAGCCTTTGTAATTTCCATATCTTGAAGGGACATGTTTAATGTGTCAAATAGTTCCTTACTAATATGATTTATAGGATTAGTGTTGATAAACAAGGTGGACTTAATTTGTTCAGTGGTGAATAACTTAGTGTAAAAGTCTTGAATGATGTTGTTAATGTCATTTTGGTCATAATACCAATTACTCACCTTATCTTGTAAATAGGTAATTCTATTTCTCCTTCGTCTATGCAAGGTTGAAATGTGGAAAAATTTGGTGTTGGCATCACCATTATTAAGCCAATTAAGCCTTGATTTAATTTTTAAAAGTCTTCCTCCAATCTAAGTATATTACTAAATTCATTAGTTAGTTCTATTTATAAATTTTGTAAGTACACACTGTAAGGATAATTACTAGAAGACTGAAGACCCTGTAACCGTGCTAATAGCTTTCTTTTTCGTGCAAAGATATTGCCAAACACATCCTTGTTCCAGAGTGTGACAACTTTTTGGAATTTCTTAGTAGATTGTAGTATATTTTGGTCCTGTGACCATACTTGTTCAACTAATTGTTGGAATTGTGGATGAGAAACCCACATGGGTTCAAATCTAAATACTTTGAAAGGTATTTTAATGTGATTTTTCAAAGTTAAAAGTAACATGCAATGATAAGAATACGTTCTAGGTAGATGATGGACTTTAGCTTCCGGAAACATATTTAACCAGTCATAATTAGCAAAGAACCTATCTAGCCTTTCTAGTATAGTATGCTTATGCTTACGTTTGTTTGTCCAAGTGAACTTACTGCCATTATATCCTATGTCAATTAAATTACAATAGTTAATACACCTAGCAAACTTATTTAACCTATTAGTAATGGGTGGTAAACTGCCAAATTTCTCTCTAGAGAATAAAATTTCATTAAAGTCTCCCCCAAGTACCCATGGCATACAGTAATTATCATGCATAAACATCATATTTTCCCATAGGTTAGAACGCAAAGAAGCAGTTGTACTAGCGTAAATAGCAGAAAATAACCATTTAGGTTTTGTTGGACTTACCTGGACAATACAATGGATCTCCTTCTCAGTCATCCTAAGCTCCTCCACTTTGATATGTTTCTCATTCCATAACACTACTAACCCCCCCAATTAGACCATTGGCATAAACATGTGCGATGTTAGCAAATTGATAGGCATCCCTAAGCCTCGTATGAGCATGCATGTGAGTCTCTAGCAAGACAGCAAAAGCATGTCTATGATTGTCCAGCAATGATCTGAAATGGCGTCTAAATTCAGGATTGTGTGACCCCCTACAATTCCAAATAAGGATGTTCATGATTCTAACCAAAGGAACGTTTGTTGGAGAACTAGGGTCCAGGAGGACCTCCACCTGCTGAGTCGTCTGAACTGGATTCTCCACTGGAATAGGTGGTTGAGGGAGAGTGGGAATGATTAACATGGCATATTTCCTTGCTTCTCGATTTGCATTGACTTTGAAGTTGAGACTGCATCTTATCAACTCTGGTTGACATTTTAGAATTAACTTTTTCGTACCTTTCTTTGAGGTTGTAAAAGTGGAAACTTTTCAACCATAGAAATTCCGTCCTTGTCTCCCTTAGTTCCTCCAGAATTTGGGGTAGCTCGTGCCTTGTATCATGTCTAGTTCTTGAGAAGATGGAGGTTGAAGAGATGAGGGGTTGTTTGGTGGAGTCAGTGCCTCCAATGGGCTGCCCAGAGACGAATAGGATTCTAGTGGGTTGAAGGATGTTATGTTCTGGAACCATGGTGCATATATTTTCCCCATGTTATGTGGTGGATAAAATAGAATAAGGTTGGAGACTTGGTGGGTATTTGCATGGTGAGTCTTCATGGAAGGCATCCATGGTGCAGGGGTGGGTGGTGGTGCATGATATTCCAACATGAAAGGTTGCTGGTTGGTCTACCACTGATTCTGAGCCACCGACTCCATCCTTAATCACATTCCCTATGTTACTATCTCTTCTAAGTGAGATGGGTTCTGCATTAGCAAAATTACTTCCTGCCCATTTATTTATATCGTAAATACTAACGCATGACCCTGTAGTCCTATCTCTAACCAGGACTGGAGAGGAAGATCCATCATCTTTGGTTAAGATATATATACTAGTGGGGTGTTTTCCTGAGGGATGGGTGGTCCATGCATGTTCAAGCGTAACAAATGATTGTTTCCAGATTGGTTCGTGTATTGCTGTTGGCAGTGTTTGGTGGAGATAGTCGTTGCATGGCTGTTGGAACTAAGTGTTGATTTTGTGGGGATAGATTTGGTGGTGTGTTTGGAAAAGGCAGTGTTTAGGTTGTATTTATACCCATAATAAGAGAAAAGGATTTGTAGACTCTGAATTTGTAGTATTATGGGTGTGATTTTCACATGGGAGGTAATCATTTGATGTGCATGTGAACTTGGTGGGACTAAGGTGTCATAGGCTACTGTGGTATGCAATGTGGAATGACTTTGGCTAACGTGTATTGCACTAGGCATAGTATGGTCATGTGATAAGGTGGGAATGGGAGGAGGTAATTGGTTGGTGTTGTTCAAAGCCTCATGATCTGATTTGGACGTGTGAGGTGTCGTGTTAGTAAGTGATGGCGGGGGTAGTGAAGTAAGGACTCTTGTTTGACTGGGGTCTAAGGGGTTAACTTCATCAATTAATGAGCTACTCTTGGGGGTAAGCATATGCACAAGACTAATTTTGTCCCTGTCGTGACCTGATAAAATGTTTTCCTCTTTCTCAGGTGTTATTGTTTTTTGGCTATCTATTTGGGTCGAGTCAGCATGTCTTTTTGGGCCTAAATCTAGGTCCATTAAGACTTCAAACTTATTAGGGAAAATACTTTTGTTAGAGTGTATTATGGAAGGATTACTGTGTATCGTTTGGGCCTTTAGTGGCCCAGTAGGGTAGGGTGTTTACCTTTAATTGATGTTGGTTCTTCTGCCGCCTCCATAGCCACCCTGTGATTCCATGGTTGGGATGTAGCCTTGCCCTTGCCGCCAAACTTTGAAAATTGAACTGTCTTCCAATTTGAGTTAGGCATGTTCGCATTTGATGTTGTAGTGGACGTACTTGTTGAAACTCCTTGCATAGGTTGTTGGATTTGAACCTTAGTGCACGCATTAGTTGCATGTCCAAAATGGCTACAGTGTTTGCGTAGTATATTCAATCCTTCATAAACTAAGACTTGCTTATGGTGACCCAGTAGAATATGTGTTTTCAGAGGTCTCTCCAATGCTACTTCAATACATATTCTAGAATCGTCCCCGTGCAGTTGACGAGGTACAGGCATCTACCTTGAGCAATTTTCCCAGTTTGGAACCAATTCTGTGTAATATTTGTTCATCATAGAACTCGGTAGGTAATTCCATCAATCATACCCATATTGCAGAGTATGTTTTGTTGAGGATGCAATAAACTTTAGCTCCCATTGCCGAACAGACAGAAAATGGTTTGATACAAACTGGAGTCCTCCATGCAGGGCCTTAATAATGTTCTCCTGTCTTTGAAATACGTCTCTTAGCACTATTTTCTCCATAGGGATCCATAAGGCAATTAGTTTAGCTTGTAGTACTTGATGTGTAATCTTTCTCCTAAACACCTTTACTATGACAAAGTTTATCTATGGTGTGTATAGTCGACATTTATCCTCCGTTGTGATTGGGGTAAAGATTTCATCATCTTGACCCACGTTTAGGCTCTCATCCTCTAAGTTGATATTTTGTTCAGCATGATCAGTTTCATTGATGTGAATTATTTGATCACGGCTGACCGATGCTTGTAGAAAAGTTCGAGGCTGAAGGTTTGTTGGATTATCATCTAATTGCATCTGGCTAATATCAGGTGGTTCTTTATCATTGTTATTGTTTAGGCTATTGAAATTTTTGGTCGTAGGTATGCTTGAATTGTCATTAGTATCCATTGAAAGCAGCTTAGAAAACGTTATTGCTTTATAATTGTATCGACGTGGTTGCTATGCAATAAGAAAATAACTCGGATTCCTTACTCTATTTATAATAAGTACTAATGCGGATGGTATGCTAAATAAAAAAAAGGTTAGACTCCTGTATCTATGCAATATTCTTTTTAATTGTGCTCCAACAAAATGAGCGACCATCTATTGTTTTTTATCAGCCATCTCTCTCTCTCTTATATTCTTAAGTATTTCTTGTTTATTTATTCTAATAACTAATAAGTGAAGCTTTCAAATATCTTTTTTTTTTTTTAAAAAGATGAATAGAAAAATACTGTTAGAGCAATGGAGTAGGTCAATATATAATAGGGACATGTATTATGATTAATATTTAGTTCAAAGTAAGGGTGGCAAACGGGCCGGGTTGACCCGTAACCGGACCGGCCCATACCGGTTAAAACCGGAACCGGACCGGCCCGGTTCATAGGGGGCCGGGTGGGCTAGGTAGGGGGGTTAGAGGGGGTTGGTCCGTTTATAATTTTTCTACCGGTTACCTGGACCGGTCCAACCCCGTCAAAGTGAACAGTGCACTTACCGGTTAAACCGGCCCGGACCGGCCCGGTTTAACTGCTACATTTTTTTTTTGTTTTTTTTTAAATATTATTAAACGTATTATGCATTTATGCTTAATGTTTTAGTTTGTTATTTCAATATTATTAGACGTATAAATACAAGTTTGAACTTTAATTTGAAGTATTAAATGTAAACTTTAATTTGCAAGTTTGAAGTTTTGAACTTGCAAATTATAAGTAAATTCTTAATGATATATTCAAATATAAGAATTTTAAAGTCTTTGTATCCTTTATTCAAACACTATTTTTATAAGTTTTTTTTTTGTTTATATTTTTACGATAGTTCTAACAAATACAAAAAAAATTGAAAAAAAAAAATTACTGTTAACCCGGCCCGGCCCGGTTTACCCGTAACCCTTACGGTTTATTTTTTACCCGGATGAACCCGAACTCGTTAAACCAGTTAAGCCTCAACCCGTAACCGGCCCGATTCGTAACCCGTGCGGTTCACATTTTTCCCTATCCAGCCCGGCCCGGCCCACCCGATTAACACCTCTAGTTCAAAGGCAAACATTGAAGGAGTTGTTCTATGTAGTACTGAAACCAAACAAGTGATAAAAAAGTAAATATATGACGTATTTTCAGAATTTGTCAGATACGCAAATCGAAAACATGATTTTTTTTTGTTGAGGTTTTGGCCTTTTTCCCGGCGGGGCATACCGTCCACCGAGAAGCTTATTATAGGGGCTAATTTTAAAGGCCACGTAGGGAGGTTTCCTGGGGGATATGACGGTGTGCGTGGTGACTTTGGTTTTGGAGATAGAAACAAAGGAGATACTTCGTTGCTGGAGTACGCTAAAGCTTTTGAGTTAGTGATCGCTAACTCGTGTTACTTGAAGAAGGCGAAGCACTTGATAACCTTTCGGAGTACGGTGGCCAAGACCCAGATTGATTATCTACTTCTCCGAAAATGTGATAGAGGTTTATGCACGGATTGCAAGGCCATCCTGAGTGAAAATCTTACGACCCAACATATGCTTTTGGTAATGGATTCAGAGATTAGGTGAACGAGAAAGAATAGGGTTATGTCTGGATGGGTGCATTGACGTAGGATAAGGCCCAGGGGTTGGGGGAGAAGTTGCTGGCTATGAGGCCTAGAGGAGTAACGGGAACGCAAGTTGTATGTGATCTATGATAGCAAATTATATTCGAGAGGCGGCGGGAATGGTGTTAGGGGTCTCAAAGGGTTTTTCTTGTGGCCATAAAGGGACTTGTGGTGGAATGAAGAGGTTCAAGGGAAAGTGAAAGCTAAGAAAGACGCCTATTTTAAGCTAGTAGAGAGTATAGACAATAGGCAGAAGAGTGCTAATAGGGAGGGGTATAAGAAGGCTAGGAAGGAGGAAAAGTTGGCGGTTACTGTGGCTAAGACCGTGTCGTTTAGTTGTTTATACGAAGAAATTGGGGATAAAGGCGGAGACAAGAAGTTGTACAGGGTGGCGAAAGGTGAGGGAGCAGAAAGCCCATGATCTTTACCAGTGAGGTGCATAAAAGACGATGAGGGTAGAGTTTTATTGGAGGGGACACAGATTAGGCAGAGATGGCAGTCTTACTTCCATAAACACTTGAATGAAGAGGGAGATAGGAGCATTGTGCTGGGGGAGTTGGAGTACTCGGAGTGACATCGAGATTTTGGGTACTGTAGATGCATACGAGTGGGGGAGGTTGTAGGGGCTATGCACATGATGAGTAGGGGTAGAGCGACCGGGTCGGATGAGATCCTGGTGAAATTTTGGAAGAGCGTGGGTAAGGAAGGCTTAAAATGACTTGCTAGGTTATTTAACGTCATTTTTGGGACCAAGAAGATGCCCTAAGAGTGGAGGCGGAGTACGATTATTCTTTTGTACAAGAACAATGGGAATTTCCAAAACTACAACTACTATAGGGGTAGTTATTAAGCCACATGATGTGTCACGACCCAAACCAATGAGTCGCTACGGGTGCCCAAGTCCTGCCTGTCGAACATCCTTAAGCATGTGCCTTGAGATATAAACATGAATAACATACGTGAGGAAAACGTATCCAAAAGACATATGTACATAAACATGCAGAATACAGTGGGCGAGCCGGCAAGGATGCTATAGACAACTATATATCCAAAACTGGAAGTCGGCAATGCCACATACTATCCAACTATACATAACTGCCTAAAGACCTCTAATAGAAAATACAACTATACAAGGACGGGACTGGGACACGTCATACTTATATATGTATACAACCATATTATACCAAAATCAAAAGCAGCTCCTAATCACGTGGAGCATGCCAACTCTCGCTGATCAAGGATCCTAAGAAGGGGGACCGTAAGCTTGCCTACCTGCACCTGCAAGCATGAAACGCAGGTCCTGGAAAATAGGGCGTCAGTACGAATAATTTACTGAGAATGAAAGGCATGAAATTGGTACATAACAGACATAGATGAAACATGAAATAACGAAATCCACCTGTAGGTCTGAATAACTTTGTAAATTCTTAAACATTTATAATGTCATGCACGTGTGTATAAATGTTGTGTCATGCATAGGCATAAGTGTACATAATATCATCAAGCCTCCGAGGACATTTCATCATATCGTCTTGACCACTGTGGGTAACATCATCAACATATACCAACTGATCAAGTGGTGGTGCGTATATAACGCCGTAACCTTTTTCCATATCCCCTATACATATATATACATATAAATACGCGTACATAACACCATATGGTCATAGGTCAATGTATATATATAAATGAATAAAATGCATGAAAATATGTTAATAATCTCAATATTCCTTTCGGATAAACTTTATCAATTGTATTATTCTGAGACCCATGAACAGAAGATATAATAATATGTCACATGGGGAATCAAGAACATAGAAACCCCTAGTATTTCTATGAATAGAGTGTTTTATGAAAGTTGTTTGTTTGCTCATTTCATCTGTATCATTTGGATTATGCCAAAAAGAAAGAAGGGATAGCGTTAACATACCTGAGTCGATTTTCTTCACAATCTTTTAACACATGTTAATTGCGACAAAACACATAATAAGTTATATGAAAAGCCTGAAGCAATAACGTTGCTCATGCAAAGACCATCTTGGCTGAAACTTTTCCTTAAGTAACTATGAAATTAGAAGCTTGAATGAAACTCTTTAGAAAAGGACGTTACTGATGCTATAGAAAGGTTTGTTGGAATTCTTTCATAAGATATCATACTTGTTATTCTTAACATTTTTAGGTGGCCCCACATAATTAATCTTGGTGTCACACTTCTTTCTCAAAGTGTGACACCTTGCAACCTTTAATACTTAGTCATTTAAATAGGAAGGGATGATTGCCACGTTGGGGGAGGGTTAAATCTTATCGCACTCTTTACTTAATTACATAATAATTAATCAATTACCTACATACCTAAGAATTATCTCAAATTACTTAAAATACTACTCACTCTTAATACACTTTATGTACCCTACTATCATAGTCATGTAGTACCTTGTATGGCACTAGTCCATAAATACCGGTTATTGTAGCTCGAATCGTATTTTATCTCATATCGGCAAACTTCAACGAAACTCACTTTCTTTGATTCGTTTACCCTTTAAACTCCACGTCACTTACTTATCGCTTATAATAAATAGCAGAAATGCTTTTAACCTCAAGATAATCTCATCCCCGTTCTACATCGATTAACTTACGACGAAACTTTTACGTACGAAATACGAGATATAACCTCCTTCCCCACTTAGAAACATTCGTCCTCAAATGCTTAATTCCCCATGATCTATATAAATCTTTGACGGAGTCGCCTTTGTAACAATATTACTACCAACTGTTCCTGTAGAAACTCAATAATTCAATGCCACATGGGACCACAATCAACGATAATGACAATGGCCTCACACGAACAATGACAATAACTAACACGAGAATATGTACACGTACCTTAAGGTTATGATGTCTCAGTCGAACCCTTCTCTGGAGGAGGAAGTAAGTGAGGATATCTAGACTCCATGTATTCTTCGGCCTCCCAAGTCATTTCTTCCACATTGTTGTTTCTCCAAAGTACTTGCACCGAAGCTATGACTTTAGTCCTCAATATTCGAACCTGTTTATCTATAGCAATTGGAGTGTCTTCATATGATAGATACTCTGTGACCTAAACATCATCAACTGACACAACTCTGGAAAGATCTCCAATATATTTATGGAACATAGACACATGAAAGACTGGATGTACAGACTCCAAGTCCGAAGGAAAGTCTAACTCATATGCTACATGGCCTACCTTACGCATGATCCTATAACATATCCTCAAGTGTCTGAATAGTACGCTCAGCTTGTCCGCCTGTCTAGGGATGAAATGATGTACTAAGACTTACATGAGTCCCCAATCCTTTTTGGAAGGACCTCCAGAAGTTAGCTGCAAATTGAGCCCCTCTATCCAATATAATAGACACAAGGACACCATGAAATCATACTATCTCCTTAATATAAAGCTTTGCATAATCCTCTGTGGAATATGTAGTCCTAACAGGAAGAAAATGGGCTGATTTTGTAAGCCTATCAACAATCACCCATATAGAATCAAACTTACGTTGGGTACGAGGTAATCCTACGATGAAATATATCTTGATTACTTCCCATTTCCAAGCCGGAATCACTACAGCCTACAACAATCCACCGAGTTTTTGATGCTCGATCATGACCTGCTGGATGTTAGGGCACTTAGCAACAAATTCCGCTATATCCTTTTTCATTCTGTCCCACCAATATATTTCCCTGATATCATGATACATCTTTGTTGCTCATGACCTACCGACGTAGCCTGTAACATTAGGGACACATAATCGTCCTAGATATATGAGGACCCCATCTTCTGTAACCTCAAATGGTCTTTTCTCCTTCTGAAGGGCTGTATCCCTATAATGAACTAACACAAGATCCTCATACTGGCGTTCGTTTACTTCAGTTACTAAAGAGGATGTTGTCGTATCCTGAATGGTAATTCCAATATCACCCGAGTCCAGTAACCAAACTCCAAGACTAGATAGTTGATGAAGCTCATCGGTTATTCCCCTCTTCTTTGGCTGTAAATATGATAGGCTACCCATATATCTACGGCTAAGGGCGTCGGCTACCACGTTCGCCTTCCCCGGATGGTATAAAATATCAACGCCATAATCTTTAAGTAGCTCCAACCATCTCTTTTGTCGTAAATTCAATTCCCTTTGCTTGAAGTTATACTAGAGGCTCTTATGATCCGTATAGATATCAACATGAATGCCATACAAGTAGTGCCTCCACATCATTAGTGCATGAATCACTACGACTGACTCTAAATTATGGGTTGGGTAATTCTTCTCGTGTTTTCTTAGTTGTCGAGAAGCATAAGCTACAACCTTACCATGTTGCATTAGTACACAACCTAATCCAACGCCCGAGGCATCACAGTAGATAATATAACCATTGGTCACTTCTGGGAGCGTTAGAACCAGTGTTGAAGTTAATCTGTCCTTCAATGCTTGAAAACTCCATTCGCAAGCATCAGTCTATTGAATCTTTTCTCCCTTCTTAGTCAACTTTGTCAAAGGTGCTGAAAGGGAAGAAAATCCCTCTATAAATCTCCTATAATAAACTACCAGACCGAGAAAACTACAAACCTCAGTTGGTTTCATGGGTCTAGGCCAAGTCTTTACTGCCTCAATCTTTTGTCTATCAACCCGGATACCTTCACTCGAAATGATATGCCCAAAGAAAGCTACATAGTTCAACAAGAATTCACATTTAGAGAATTTTGCATACAACTTCCCTTATTGTAGAACTCTAAGCCTAGCACGCAAATGATCTGCATGCTCAGCCTCTGAACAAGAATACACCAATATATCATCGATAAATACAATTACGAACAGGTCTAGAAAGGGTCTGAACACACGGCTCATCAAATCCATGAATATTGTTGGGGCATTGGTCAAACTGAACGATATAACACGAAAATCAAAGTGCCCATATCTGGTCCTGAATGCTGTCTTCGGAATATCTTTCTCCTTAACCCTTACCTGATGGTACCCGGACTTCAAGTCTATCATTGAGAAACACTTGGCACCTTGCAACTGATGAAATAAATCATCAATCCTCGGGAGCGAGTACTTATTCTTGATCGTCACCTTATTCACTAGTCTATAATAAATACACATCCATAAGGAACCATCTTTCTTCCTCATAAATAACACAGGTTCTCCCCACGATGATGTACTAGGTATGATAAAGCCTTTCTCAAGTAAGTCCTTTAGTTGTTCCTTCAACTCTTTCAGCTCTGCAGAGAACATTCTATAGAGAGAAATACATATTGGATGAGTATCTAGTAGTAGGTCAATAGCAAGCTCAATTTCAGTCAATAGCCATACTAGCACCTCTAGTTCACTACAATCATCTCGGGCTCTATGAGGGAGCCCACTTGCCACTGATAATTTAATGAAGATTATGTTGTGGAATTATCAAGATGACCCAGAAAGGCGCTCTATTCAGGTGGACAGAGGAGTGTAAACCGAGCTTTCAGAAGCTCAAGATAGCTTTGACTACAACCCTAGTATTGGTATTGCCTACAAGTTCAAGGTCTTACACAGTCTATTGTGATACCCCGAGGATTCGTCTTGGAGCAGTGTTAATGCTGGAGGGTAGGGTGATTGCCTACGCGTCAAGACAGTTGAAGGTGCATGAGAAGAATTATCATGTCCACGATCTTGAGTTAGCAGCTATTGTGCATGCCTTGAAGATCTGGCGCCATTATTTGTACGGTGTTCCTTGTGAGATCTTCATTGATCACTGGAGTTTGCAGCACCTGTTCAAGAAAAATGATCTTAATTTGTGTGAGCGAAGGTTGTTGGAGCTACTTAAGGATTATTACATCACTATATTGTACCACCAGGGGAAGGCCAATGTAGTGGTCGATGCGTTGAGTCGTCGGGCGGAGAGTTTGGGGAGTTTGGCGTACCTTCCAGCATCAAAGAGACCCTTAGCATTGGATGTTCAGGATTTAGCCAGTCAGTTTGTGAGACTGGATATTTCGGAGCCGAGTCGATTATCGGCTTGAGTGGTCTCTCGGTCTTCTCTTTATGACCGTATCAGGGAGCGTCAGTATGATGATCCCCATCTTCTAGCCATTTAAGACAAGGTTCGAACGAGGCGATGCTAGAGATGTGACTATTGGTGTTAATGGAGTGATAAGGATGTGGGGATGGATATGTGTTCTCAGTGTGGATGGGCTTCGGGAGTTGATTCTTGAGGAGGCCCACAGCTCGCGGTATTCCATCCATCCTAGTGCCGCGAGGATGTACCAGGATTTGAGACAGCATTATTAGTGGAGGAGGATGAAGAATGATATAGTTGGGTTTGTGGCAAAGTGTCTCAACTGTCAGCAGGTTAGAGACCGGGTGGCTTGCTTCAGAGGTTGGAGATCCCAGAGTGGAAGTGGGAGCGGATCACCATGGATTTTGTAGTTGGACTCCCATGGAGTTCGAGGAAGTTCGATTCTATTTGGGTGATTGTGTATCGGCTGACTAAGTCAGGTCACTTCATCCCGGTGATGACTACTTACTCTTCATAGAGGTTGGTTGAGACTTACATCAGAGAGATTGTCCGCCTTCATGGTGTCCCAGTTTCCATCATTTAAGATAGAGATACACAATTTACATCATGGTTCTGTAGAGTCGTACATCAAGAGTTGGTTACTAGGTTGGATCTGAGCACAACCTTTCACCCCCAGTCAGACGGGCAGTCCGTTCTTGTGTGATTGAGTTTGAAGGGTCATTGGACAAATTCTTGCCACTTACGTAGTTTGCCTACAAAAAACTTATCAGTACATCATTCAGATGGCACCGTATGAGGATCTGTATGGTAGGCGGTGTCAGTCCCCAGTGGGTTGGTTTGAGCCGAGCGAGGCCCAATTGTTCAGTACAGACTTAGTCCAAGATTCCCTGGATAAGGTCAGGGTGATTCAGGATAGACTTCACACAACCCAGTCCAGACAGAAGATTTATGCGAACCAGAAGGTTCGCGATTTAGCTTTCATGGTTGGAGAGCGAGTCTTGCTTCGAGTATCATTTATGAAGGGCGTCGTGAGGTTCTGGAAGAAGGGAAAGCTGAGCCCGAGGTAAACTGGCCGTTTTGAGATATTGCAGCGTGTTCGGGAGGTTGCTTATGAGATTACCAAAGCTCCCAGCCTAGCAGGAGTCCATCGGGCTCGGTATGGAATTTCAAAAGTGGGAGTAGGTTCGTAGTGTCATTTTTGACATATGTGTAAAATTTGAGGTCATTCAGACTAGTTTTGATATGTTTCGGCATTGTTTGTAGAATTTAGAAATTTCAAAGTTCATTGGGCTTGAATCCGTGTGTAATTCATGTTGTCGATGTGGTTCGATGTGGTATGAAGGCTCTACTAAGTTCGTATGGTGTTTTAGGATTGGTTGGTATGTTTGGATGAGGTCCGGGGGCCCTCGGGGGAGTTTCGAGTTCTTAAAGGGTTGAATTAGACATAGGTGAAACTGCTGATGTTGTTGTATCTGGTGTCATCGAACCTGCGCACTTTGGGTCGCAGGTGCGGAGCCGCAGAAGCGACTAGGGAACTGCATAAGGGGAAATAGGAAGGAGGTCTGGGATCGCATGTGCGAGGGGAGTTCCGCATTTGCGATGCCCGCAGGTGCGAGTGAAGGAACCGCAGAAACAGACAAGGGTCTGCAGGTGCGCACACACAGGCGCGACCTCTTGATCGCAGATGTGGATGAGGTGCTTCATGTAAAAGGCTGCACCTGTAATGGAAATCCCACAGGTGCAGGACCGCAGATGCTTCAATAGATGAAAAACCCTCTACAAAGCGACGATAATATCCCGCCAAACCAAGGAAATTGCGGATGTACGTAGCTGATGATTGTCTAGGCCAACTCTGCACTGCCTCCACCTTCTTCGGATGTACCTTGATCCCATCACTCGATACTACGTGGACCAAGAATGCCACTAAGTTATGACAAAACTCACTTAGAAAATTTTGCATACAACCTCTTCTCCCTTAAAGTTTGAAGCACAGTCCTCAGGTGCTGCTCATGATCTTCCCGAGTTCGGGAATACACTAGAATGTCATCAATAAAAACAATGACGAAGGAGTCAAAATAAGGTCGGAACAACATACTGTGTATCAAATGCATAAAGGCTGGTGGAGCATTGGTCTGCCCAAAAGACATGACAAGAAAATCATAGTGACCATATCTGGTCCTGAAAGCAGTCTTCAGGATATCAAAATCCTGAATCTTCAACTGATGATAGCCAGAACGTAAGTCAATCTTGGAAAACACCCTAGCACCATGTAACTAATCAAATAAATCATTAATGCGAGGCAATGGGTACTTGTTCTTCACTGTAACTTTGTTCAGCTTGAGATAATCAATACACATAAGTCAAGGGAGGTTCTGGAAGAGCCTAGGAGGAGATAGAACATCGCTGGCAGCTGGAAAATCTTAATGAACAGCGCGACTCAGAAAACCCCTACCATGGTGTGCTGCTGGCGCACGAGCTCCTGAAAAATGACCAGTCTCTCGAGACCTCTTGGCCTATATCTCCTCTCTATCTTGGGCAAGCATGCCCTCCACCCTCCTGGCAATACTCACAACCTGCTGATAAGGGATATCCATCTCCAACTTTCTAGCCACACTGGTTCGAATACTGGGGTGGAGTCCCTCAATGAAGTGACGAACCCTTTTTCTGATTGTAGCAACCAAAGTCGGTGCATGCCAGGCCAACTCAATGAAACAAACTACATACTCCAACACAGTCATAGAACCCTGGCGCAACTGCTCAAAATCTACGTGCCAAGCATCGCTGAGGTTCTGAGGGACATACTCACGCAAAAACAAATCTGAGAAATGGGTCCAAGTGTGTGAGGCTTCCTCGTTCGGACTACTCATCTCATAGGTACGCACCCACTGATATGCCTCTCCCCTCAGCTGGAAAGCGGTGAAATAAACCCGACTCATCTCCGCTATGACCATAGTGTAGAAGATACGATGACACTCTTCAAGAAAACCCGGAGCATTCTCTGAAGCTGATCTGCTATAAGTGGATGGGTGGTACTTCTTGTACCTCTCAAGTATAAGCTGCTCTGCCTCAGAAGCAGCTAGCCTGGTATCATGCTGAACCGAAGCTACTAGGGGCATATGAATAAACTCTGGGTCCTGATCAACCCGGACCCTCTGATCAGGAGTACGGGTTGCGGGAGTCTATGCCCCTTCCCCGGCCTGAGATATGGCGGGAGCTATCGGAATAAGTCCAGCCTGAGTTAAAGTGTCGAACATGCTCATGAACTGAGCTAAGGTATCCTGGAGGGCTGGAGCAGCAATAGGAACCTCCGGTGCCGGCCCTAATCTCGAGATGCTGGGGGCTCCTCTATTGCTGCTTGCGCAGGTGCTCTGATTGCACCGTGTGGCCGTCCTCTACCCCAACCCCTGTCTCTAGAGGCTCTGGCAGGTGGCTCGGGTGCCTAATTGTCGGATCTCCCAGTGTGGATCCTCACCATATGTGAGAAAGAATAGAATAGAAAATTTTAGAAATTTGATTTCAATAACTTGCACGACAAGGAAATCAAAAAAGTATGATTATTTTTAACAGTTCTATAGCCTCCCGCAGATAAGTACGGACGTCTCCATACTGATCCACGAGACTCTAATAAAATGGCTTGTGAATCACGACTCCTATGAACCTAGAGCTCTGATACCAACTTGTCACGACCCATTTTCCCATCTGAAAGACGTCGTGATGGAACTTAATCGCTATGACTAGGTAAACCTATTCACATTAAAATAATAGAAATAAAGAATATAAAGGAACAACCAAGCTTCAATAATGACTATATAATAGTAAACTGCCGCTTGGCATGCACAAGTAAAACCAGTACGAGATTATACACAATGCATCCCAAAACCCGGAATCACGAGTCACAAGCTCTACGAAAACTATCTAAGTGTCTGCTATACATAGAGTCTAAAAATAAAGGAGGGAAACAAAGTAGAAGGTAGATGGGGGGACTCCGAGGATTTGCAGACGCGTGTAGATATACCTTGAAGTCTTCGGGGCATATTGCGGCTGCACTAATACTGAGGCAGACGAGAGGTACCTGGATCTGCACACGAAAACATGTGAAGGAAAGGCATGAGTACACTACAATGGTACCCAGTAAGTGCCAAGCCTAACCTCGGTCGAGTAGTGACGAGGCAGGTCAGGGCCCTACTGGAATACACACACACACACACACATATATATATATGTGTGTGTGTGTGTGTGTGTGTGATGAAGTAAAACAATGGAAAATATCATAATAATTAAGACGGAAAAGTAACAATGAACGAATCATGGAAAACATGGCTCAGAACACAATAGTTCAACAGGGGACCTCCCTGGCTACCGTCCCGTAGTCCCAAACGTAAATGTGAAGGGGGATCTCCCGGAATACCGTTCCGTAGTCCTAAAGTAAATGTGCATGGGAGATCTCCCGGAATACCGTTCCGTAGTCCCAAAGTAAATATGCAAGACAGGAGGATCTCCCGAAATATCGTTCCGTAGTCCTAAAGTAAAAATTTAGTACATGGGGATCTCCTGGAATACCGTTCCGTAGTCCCAAAGTAAATATGAAGCAAATGATAAGATTCAATAATCATAGCACAGAGTCTCACAATTTATCCTAAGTGTAAGCTAAGGAAAAATAGGTAAAACGCCAAAGCATGTTGCACGCAGTTTAAGCAAACAATTAAGGCAAATAGGCATGCTTCCTTAGTCTAACATAATGCTACACAAGCTAATAAGTTTAAATAAGAGGAAAGACAAATTTGCTTTTTAATAAAAATAGAGTTTTACAACTAGCAACCCTTTTACGTACTCGTCACTTAATGTACACGACGCTCAAGTAACAACAACAGTACCAATCCTACGGGGAGGTTCCCCACACAAGGTTAGGCAAGCCACTTACCTCGAACTCAGGTCAATCAATCTGAGATAACGCTCTTTCCATGAGTATCCAACTCCGAGTGGCCTAAATCTAATCAAAACCAATTACATAACATAAATACAACTACAAGAGCTAATCTAACGAACGAAATCAAAGCTAAAGCCAGGAATTAGAAAAATCGCTCAATAGCCTCCCGGGGCCCACAACTCGGAATCAAATATAAGTTATCAAATAAGAACACTCATTCACTTACGAGTCTAATCATACCAAATTTACTCAATTCCGATATCAGAATCTCAATCAAAACCCCAAAATTCAGCCTAAGAACTTTTCTCAATTTTTCTCAATTCAAGTCCGAAATTAATTGATGAAATCAGGCATAGATTAGTGAGATATAATCATAAAGGAGTTAGGAATCATTACCCAATAACTTCCTCCGAAACTCATAGCCTTCTCCCGAAGTACTACTCGCCTATTCAAGCTAATTTAACGCTTATATTCCTATGGAATTAGAATTAACAAGAACACATTAATAATTCATGTATAGTAACCAAGCAAGGCGATTAGATATATTCCTATCCTAACCACAAATTCGCTCCCCAATCAGTGTTAAGATCTTGCTCTACTCAATCTTATATGCAATCTAGAATTCCCTCTCCTGAGTTCAATCATAGATAGTATTCAATTGGTGATCAAGCAATCAAATAATTAAGCGCAAGATTGAATAAATAAATCAATATGATAAAATAATAAGAACAATTCAAGCTTTAAACTACAACTTTCATGTAGCACCCAAAACTCTAGAACTAATAAATTATGAAATTAAAGGAAGAGAAGAGAAGAAAAACTAATTAGAAGCCTCCTCCAAATGTGGTGTGTGTTCGCCCACGTGAATTCTCCTTCAAAATAAGTTAGATCTCCTCCAAATTAGATTTAGAACCCTTTTTATACGAGTTGAAGAGGTCTTGAGTCGAAATAACCTTGTCCCAACAAAAACGAAAAAATCCCATCACCCAAAATCCAGGCCAGCCCTTGGCGCTGGCCCTTGCGCTGAAAGCAGTAAGCTTTTCATGTTCCGCCTTTCAATTTTAAGCTCCCCGGTACGTTTTTTTTTCTTTCCCTTCCTTAAACTTTGAATTACATTTGTTTGTCTTGCACTTGGGGACAAAACTCAAAGGGTGTCCCCCTTTTATTTTATTCTATTAATTTTTTTTCTTTTTTGCGTTTTATTTAATTTTGTTCCAACTCTTGATCATTACACCACTTATTCGTACACAGTTAAAATATAATATTAAGCATAAAATAAGATAATTAATACTCAAATGACAATTAAAGTACTAGAATATAAGGCAACAATCAAAAAATATATGCATTTTTTGCCAAACATCAGCAATCATTCTACTTTATTCCAATATGTGAAGGGGCTGAAAAGGATATAAGATATTAGGATATATATATTAGCTTGTTATATTTCCGGAGGTAAGATTTGATGTTAAAAATGTGATATTTTGGTTTATATTTGTACTGTTTTGAGCATTTTAGTGGCATATAGATTCTTACCATTTATGCGCGACATTTTTGGACATCCTCAAATGAAAATGCTTAGCAAAAATAGTTAAAGCCCCTCAGTAATTATGGTTACCTTATATAGTCTAATTCTTAAGCCAACCCGTTTGGATACAATTTATAGACTTTGAGCTGAAACTGAGCACGTTTCCTCTATGGTCCTTTTTTGTACTAATTTGATTTTAAGATCTGTTGGTGCTACATCCATTTGATTTTGAACTATCCGATTTTGTAGGCTGGAATTCAAAATGTGGCGATAACCTTTGATCAAAGGTCACACTTTTTCCTGTGATCCAACAAAATGAGCAATTATGTATCCGTTAAACGCAAGGTATTGTATTGGGAATTCCATAGCATTATTTTTTGGGATTTTTTCATTTCTATATACTTTTTGAAATTTTATTATCCTTAATGTTCATATTTTGTTAATTATCCGGCATAAACAAGTTTTGTTTGTAAAATATATACAATCCACCTTAAAAAGCTCCCGATCCATTATTTTTGCGTTCAATCAAGAGATTTAGTTACACTCATTTCAACTCTCTTTCTTCCTTTTTCAAGCCATTTCGTCCTTTTCTTCAAAGCTTCTCCAATTGTTCTATTGAAGGCACAAACTTGTGCTTTTTCTTTCTTTTGTTTCCTTTTAATTATACAGATTTTGATTGAGTTTTATTTTCCTTATTTGTGGTGTAAATTAAATTATTTTCATTCTTTAGTCAACAACGAAGATCTAATTCCTTCATTCATGTTTAAAAAATAATTCATTCGCAATTACTTCTTTAACTTAGTGTATGTGATAAGCTTTGGACAAAAGCAAGAAGAGAAGCAAATAAACTCTAAGGGTTTAGATCTTGTTTTCAGGACATACTATTAAACCACTTTTTGGAGTATAAGCATCTTCTCTGCAATCTTCACCTTCTTCGAGAAGATTTAAGCCTTATTTTAACCTTACTAAGAGAGCATTCCACAATAAGGAAAGTGAAAAGAATATAAAAAACAGATTAAAACTCTAATAGTTTGAGCAAACATATGTGTAACGACCCGACCGGTCATTTTATATTCTAGAACCCGGTGCCCCTAAATGAGACTTCCTATGGTTGCTTTTACTGATTTATAACTTGCGAGGATGGTTGGTTCGGGATTCGGAGGAGTTTGGGGTGGTATAGGAACGCTTACTTCCTTTAGGTTGGCCTTAAAGACTACGTTTGACTCCGGTCAATATTTTTAGTAAACAACCTCGGAATCAATATTTGAAAGCTCTTGTAGGTTCGTATGATGATTTCGGACTTGGGCGTATGTTCGGAACGGGTTTCGGATGACCCGGGAGCGTTTTGACGCCAAATAATGAAATACGATTCCTTAAGTTCAAAAATTGCGGTTTGGAACGTGTTTTTGTATTATCGAGGTCCGAACGGAATTTCGAGACCGGGAATAGTTCCATCATGTCATTTATGACTTTCTCGCAAAATTTGGTATCATTCCGAGTAGTATAGGTATGTTTCGGCGTGTTGAAAGCGAATTCAAGAACATAAAGTTCTTAAGTTGAATTTAGATGGTTTAGGGGTATGATTCTTAGATTTAGTGTTGTTTCGGACGTTCCGAAAGCTCGAGGAAGTCCGTATTATGATTTATAACTTGTTGGTATATTTGGACGGGGCCTCGGATCCCATTCGGATATCGCGTGAGGCAAACCAAGCTCAAAAAGAGCTGCTGGTGCATCAGATCTGGTGCGACCGTACCTGCGAAGGACCAGCCGCAGGTGCGTGACTGCAGGCGTGGTAAAAACTCACAGGTGCGGCCTTAGAGGGGCCGCCTAATTTTTGCAGGTGCGTGCCTTTTCCCGTAGAAGCGGAGTCATAGGTGCGGGCTCCGTTCCATAAGTGCGATGCCTGGCCTTCTTCTCCTCTTCCGCAGGTGCGAGCACTGGCTCGCAGATGCGAGACCGCAGGTGCAGTCCTCAAGCCGCAGGTGCGAAAGTCCTGAAGGCAGTGTGGTTGTTCTAAATGCGGGACTTAGACATTTTAGACCATTTCTATCATCTTTGCTCGACTTGGGGAGCTTTCAAAGGGGAGATTCGATTTAGCAATTGTGAGGTAAGTAATTTCTACTTAAAAGTGAGTTTAATACTTGAGTTTTGGGTAGATTAACACACAAAAATTAGTAGAAATCATGGGTTTAGAGTAAAACATAGGATTGTGGTAAAAATAAGATTTAATCAAGAAACTTGTTATGAAATCATGCAAAAACCATATAATATTGATCCTTAGGTTATGGGTGACTATTTCCCTTGAAAAGTTTCGGAATCCGAGCATGTGGGCCCGGGGGTATATTTAGGATTTTTACAAAATAGGTTGGGGTAATCATTTAAATAGGAGAATTGTGGACTTTCGAACGTAGATTGATTGATTTATATAATATTTGGCTAGTTTCAAGTTCCTGGGCGACGAATTTAGAGATTCGGGCGCATTCTTGACCCTGGAAGTTGGCTTGAAACGAGGTAAGTCTCCTTTCAAACCTTGTAAGAGGGAATTGTCCCCATAGGTGAAATAACGAATTATACGCTACTATTTTGTAGGGGCTACACATGCACGAAGTGACGAGAGTCCGTGCGTAGCTACTATTATGTTTATGTTGGGGGAGTTTAGGATCCACAAGCATGCTCTACGTGCCGTATCTTGTAATCTTACTGATAAATTTAGAATTTTCTTGGCATCATCGAATTATTTAAATGGATATCTAAGAAGGTCACCTATAATTATTTAATTTATTGGTTTTCCGTTGGAAGAATATCCCCAAATAAACCCCTGATTTTCTGCTGAATGTGTGTACTTATGAGTACCTGAGTCACATGTATAATTCGCGAGCGGGGTAACCCTATTATTTATTTTGACCGCGTCACATGTATGATTCGCGAGCGGGGGAATTAGATACATCTATGGTTCGTGCCGTTCGACTCTTCGGCAGTGCACATTTATTATTTCGTTGGATCAGCCGTGCGTTCGCGGTATGTTATGTACTTGCTAACTGTTTGGTATTTCTGTAGTTGTTTAACTGTTAAATACCCTGGAAAATAAATTAGCAACCTGTACGGTAGGGAATTTGACACACAAAGATATCTGTAGGGAGATTTGATGTTCCTACCTTTACTACTTATTCATAATTTGCCATTCTTTCCTAGCCTTATATTTAAAACGTATTATTTGGCCCTAGTAAGTGTCAAGTTGAACTCTCGTCACTACTTCTTCGAGATTAGACTGGATACTTATTGGGTACATATTTTTTATGTACTCATGCTACGCTTTTGTACTTGATTGTACAAGTTCTGAGGCAGGTGCATCTGGGCATCAGTCCGGAGCTCGTCCTTGATTGCACTTGGTTGAGGCTTCACGGTGAGCTGCTTCTCATGATGACATTCAGCAGCACTCTGGAGTCTTTTTTTTGCTATTTCTATCTATATCCTCTCAGAGAGTAGGATAGCCCTTTATTCTTTTGATTCTACTCTACTAGATGCCTGTAGACTTGTGACACTAGTTCATGTCACACACAATAGTAGACTATTCTTTTGGTGATGTAATTAATTTAAGACGACTTTTGGTCTTCGTAACTTAATTGCCCTGCTATGTGTTATATTCCATGCGTAGTGACTAAATTATTTTTGAAATAAGAGAAGGATTTAATAGAAAACAAACTAGATTAACTAGATAATTAGTGTTGGCTTGCCTGACAACGGTATTGGGCGTCATCGCGACTTGGATTAGGATTTGGGTCGTGACAATATGCCTACAATATTTTTTATTTTATTTATGCAATTTATCTACAACTTTCATAATATTTCTACACAATTAAATACAATTACAATATTATACAACTTAAATATAAATTTTATACAATACGTGTTTTGTATATTTTATATTTGATTTATATAGAATAAAAATAAATTTCATACAATTAATTATATATTATACAACTTATCTAAAACTTTCACACACTATTTCTATCCAGTTAAATACAACTACAATAACATACAACTTAAATATAAATTTTATACAACTAATTATATATTATTCAATTTATCTACAACTTTCATAATATTTCTACACAATTAATTACAATTACAATATTATACAACTTATCTAAAACTTTCACACACTATTTCTATCCAGTTAAATACAACTACAATAACATACAACTTAAATATAAATTTTATACAATATGTCTTTTTTATATTTTATATCTGATTTATACAGAGTAAAAATAAATTTTATACAACTAATTATATATTATTCAATTTATCTACAACTTATATATAATTTTCTTACATTATTTCTATAATTTTTCTAGAATTTCGTAAATATAGTGCATATCACGTCTTCTTCTTCTTCTTCTTATTCTTCTTCTTCTTCGACGTGTTTCAATCTGAAATTCAGCCAAAATCAAGTCTAATCTTCACTAAAACACCTTCAAAATTGAGATATAAACTTCAAACCATATTCTCAATTATTTGCAACAACACCTAATCTAAACAAATAATAATTTTTGAAAACCAAAATTCGAATTCAAAGCTTCAAAGTATTTTAATGGTTGTCAATGGGGGAATTGTTTCTCTCTTTTTCCTTGCTTTCCATTACTGAAATTAGGGAATGAGATATAAAGAGATACATAGAGAGAACACTCAAATCTTTGCAACAACACCCAATTCAAACAAATAAAGTTTTTTGAAATTCCAAATTCCAATTCAAAGCTTCAAAGCTTTTTAATGGAGATATCTTTGTTAGGGTTGTTCTTTGAAGATATCTTCTTCTTCATTGAAAATCAAGATTTGAAAAAGGTTGTAAGGGAGGTAGGAACTTTGAAGAAGAGTAAGAATTTTATTTTGTTTTTGAAGAATAATTGTAAAAGGCGTTAATGGGGGATTTGTAATTTTTATGAAGAAAAAATTGTGGGTGAGTGCAGAGAAAATCATGGGGTGTGATACGTGGGTGAAGGGGGTAGGATGTGGATAGAAAAACGTTGGGGGAGTGGAAATATACGGTAGAGTTAATTTATGACACTAATTAATATAATTAATTCCCTTAAAATGTACATAAATGGTAATTAGGTATATAAAAGGTAATTATAATAAAACTTGAGTAGGGAGGGTAATATAGTTTCCTATAGTGTATAGGAATGTAAAAATTCCTTATCTTTTTCAAGTGTGATCCAACAAAATGTGCAATTAGTTATCCGTTAAACGCAATGTATCTTATGGGAATTCCATAGCAATTACTATCATTAACTGTATGTGATTGGTTTTTATGGGCAAGACACGTGGATTTTTTTAATAATAGATGGCGGCGAGACTCGAACTAAATATCATTGGCTATTATAATACCATATTAATGTGTGTAACTATCTTATCTAAAAATTTATGTTGAGAAAAAATAATACACATTTACTTTCTTAATTATACATTCAAAGATGATTAGAGATAAAATTTTGTCACGACCCGAAATCCATCCTTGAGGACGTGATGGCGTCTAACATTGAACTCGCTAGACAAGCCAACATTACTAGTAATTCCGAAGTATTCCTTTTCTGTTTAGCATATTTAAAAGTGACATGTAAGAACAAATAGATACGAGAAAGCGGAAGGTAAGAAATTCAACATCTTAAATAATAATTCTTACAAAAATTTCCTTGAACATACCCCCAAGACTGGTGTCACAAATTCACGAACAGTCTAAGATTTTTGCTAAAAACAAAGTCTGAACAAAACAATACAATTGTCTCGGAAGTACAAGAGAAGACAGAAATAGAAAGGAATGAGAGATGAGGTGATGCCAAGGCCTGCAGACGCTTGCAGGACTACCTCAGTGTCGCCTGTGGACTGAAGGACACTCCCTCGATCATTGTCCACCTGGTCCACTATCGTAATCTACACAACATAAAGAAGTGCAGGTGTAGCATCAGTACAACCGACCCCATGTACTGAGTAAGTGCCGAGCCTAACCTCGACGAAGTAGTGACGAGGCTAGGACACGACAAATAATAAACACTTGTGCAATTCAATAATATATAATATAAATAACGACAGGAAGTAAATATTTAAGAAAAAATACAGGAAGAACATGCCAGGGTACAGAGGGGAAAAACACTTATTGAGTAATAGAACATGGCAACCGTGTAGTATCAGAATAACAACATGGAAATAAAAAAGTGCACGACATCACCCTTCGTGCTTTACTCTCATTCTCACCAAGACAAGTGCACGACATCACCCTTCGTGCTTTACTCTAACACTCACCAAAACAAGTGAACGACATCACCCTTCGCGCTTTACACTTAACTACACAACATAAAGAAGTGCAGGTGTAGCATCAGTACAACCGACCTTATGTACTGAGTAAGTGCCGAGCCTAACCTCGACGAAATAGTAACGAGGCTAGGACACGACAAATAATAAACACCTGTGCAATTCAATAATATATAATAGAAATAACGGCAGAAAGTAAACAGGTAAGAACAAATACGGGAAGAACATGCCAGGGTACAGAGGGGAAAACACTTATTGAGTAATAGAACATGGCAACCGTATAGTATCATAACAATAGGGAAATAAACAAGTGCACGACATCACCCTTCGTGCTTTACTCTCATTCTCACCAAGACAAGTGCACGGCATCGCCCTTCGTGCTTTACTCTCATACTCACCAAAACAAGTGCACGACATCACCCTTCGTGCTTTACTCTCATTCTCACTAAGACAAGTGCACGTCATCACCCTTCGTGCTTTTACCTCACAATATCGGCATGACATTAACCTTCGTGCTTTTAATATAAACAATGGCACGGCATCACCCTTCGTGCTTTTACCTCACAATATCGGCATGACATTAACCTTCGTGCTTTTAATATAAACAATGGCACGGCATCACCCTTCGTGCTTTTACCTCACTATGTCGGCACGACATTAAGCTTCGTGCTTTTAATATGAATAATGGCACGGTATCACCCTTCGTGCTTTACACTCTTCCTTACCCAACAATAATCAGAACAAAAATTTGGCAAGGAAGAACCACAATACAAAACATAATTTACAACATCCCGGCAAGGGAACAATAACAGAAATATCACCATCCCGACAAGGGACCCAGCTATAACCAATCTCACTGAACGTACAATATAACCAAAATAATCCTCAACCGAACAACTAATAAACAGTGTTCAGAACTCAGTATTTCCAATAATTGAATAATCTCCAAAATAGAAGCTACATCAGAATACAGTGGATATCGAATAAAACACATATACCATAAGATATCACTCACGGGCATGCTTGATAACAAGGTATAGGTACTTGACACCTCACCTATACATTGAACATGACAATAACACATAGCACATATGACTCAACACCTATTCCCTCAAGCTAGGGTTAGGCCAAGCACTTACCTCGATTCCAAGAATCCAATCAAGCCCCTAGCACTGCTTTCACTCTCAAATCCAACTCCGTAACGACATTATCTAGACATGATCGACTCAACAATATCAATAATGACTCAATATTCAATCCCAAAGCCTAAATATGCATTTCCCATCCTTCTTCCAGAAATACCAAAATTCGACCCCGGGCCCACTTTATCCAAATTCGAGGTTTGGACCAAAACCCAATCACCCATTCCCCTACGAACCCGAATATACAATTTGTTTCGAAATCCGACCCCAAAACGAGGTCAAATTCCCAAAAAATCAAAAAGCCTTAACTCTACCCAAATCCCCAATTTTTCACCATTAAAGCCCTAGAATTCTTGATAAAAGTTGATGAAATCATTAAGAAGTTGAAAGAAACTAGTTAGGGGTTACTTACCTATGATTTGAGAAGAAACTCTCTAGAGAAAATCACCCTTGGCCCTTTTTTTGGTGAAGAAAAATGAAGAAGAATTGGGTGAACAGTAAACTTAAACATTGGCCGACCCTCGCACCTGCGGTGCATGGGTCGCACCTGCGCTTTCGCAGGTGCAAAAAATCAATCGCACCTGTGGAAATGGGCTAAACCACTGAGGGCCGCACCTGCGGAGGCACTGCCGCACATGAGGAACCGCTTCTGCAAAGAATATGTCGCACCTGCAGAATTGGGCTGGCTGGGGCTGGACCACACCTGCGGTCTCGCACCTGCGGCCCAAGGCTCGTAGGTGCAGGCACACCACAATTGGTGCACCAACACTGATTTTTCAACTATAACATCCCGGAACCCCTCCCCCGCTCCCTAAACTTACCCGAGCCCTCGGGGCTCCAAGACAAATATACACATGACTTCAAAAATCATCCTACGAACTTATTCGAGTAGTTAAACCACTATTATAACATCAAAAACAATGAATTAAACTAAAAAATCTATAGAATTTTCTCAAACTTCATAAACTTCTAAATTCTCCAATTTTGATCTGAAACACGTCAAACCAAGTCTGTTTCTTTCCAAACTTTACAGATAACTCACATAACACATATTGAACATGTTTCGGGCATCGGAACAATAATACGATCTGGGTAACACAGATTTCACATCAAAGTTCATTTTCAAAAGTCTTTCTTATTTTCAGAAAACAATTTTCTTTAAAAATTCATTTCTCGGGCTTGGGACCTCGAAATTCGAATCCGGGCATACGCCCAGGTCCCATATTTTCCTACAAACCCTACGGGACCGTCAGATCACGGGCCCGGGTCCGTTTACCAAAAATGGTTACCAAAGTCAACTTTATTCCATTAATTATCATAAATTCAACTGTTCAACACATTTCCACATAAGGACTTCCCAGCTACGCGCTTGGGCTGTGCACGCACATCGAGGTGAGATTAACAGAGGCTTTCGGGGCCTCGAAACACAATTTTTGCTAAATTACACAAGATGATCTTTTGGGTTATCACAATCTCCACCTCTAAAACAATTGTTTGTCCTCGAACGGACATAGAAAAGTATCTGAATCGGGGTAAAGGTGGGGATAACCGCTCCACATATCGGGCTCGGACTCCCAAGTAGCTGCCTCAACAGGCTGACCTCTCCACTGAACACGAACCGAAGGATAACTCTACGATCTCAACTGTCGCACCTGCCGATCTGATATGGCTACCGGCTCCTCCTCATAAGACTAATCCTTGTGCAACTGGACACCACCGAAGTCAAGTACATGAGATGGGTCCGCGATATACCTCTAGAGCATAGACACGTGAAATACCGGATGCACGACTGACAAACTAGGTGGCAAGGCAAGTCTGTAGGCCACCTCTCCTACCTTGTGCAGAATCTCAAATGGACCGATGTACCTAGGGCTCAACTTGCCCTTCTTTCCGAATCTCATCACGCCCTTCATGGGCGACACCCGAAGAAATACCCGGTCGCCTATCATAAATCCCAAATCTTGAACTNAGCTGTTGTTGTAGGAAAACTCAGCTAAAGGCAAGAACTGGTCCCATGAACCTCCAAAGTCAATAACACAAGCTCGCAACATATCTTCCAAAATCAGAATAGTATGCTCGGACTGCCCGTCCGTCTGAGGATGAAATGCTGTGCTCAAATCGATCTGTGTGTCCAACTCTCGCTGAAATACTCTCCAGAAATGGGAGGTAAACTGAGTACATCGGTCAGATATAATAGACATGGGCACACCATGCAGTCTAACAATCTCTCTCATATAGATCTTTGCCAACTTCTCTGCTGTATATGAAACTGATACTGGAATGAAGTGCGCTGACTTGGTCAACCTATTGTCATGCCCCGAAATCCCACCATCGGGCCGTGATGGCGTCTAACGTTGATCCCGCTAGACAAGCCAACGTATATCGATAAACTAGCATATTAACACCAATTAATAGGATAAACTAAACGGTTAACATTTTAACAATGGGAATATAAATATGGTCTCAAGCTAAATAAGGCCAACACAATAGAACAACGCGGAAATTTTCCCAAAACCTGGAGTTACAAACTCACGAACTGTCCATAAGAGTGCTAAATACAAGTCTGAAAGAAAAATGGGAAGAAGATCTGGGGACTGCACCTGCGGTCTCGCACTTGCGAGAAGAATATCGCACATGCGAAGTGGAGACCGCACATGCGGTCTCGCACCTGCGAGAAATGCTCCGCACCTGCGATGGCTGGCTAGGCCACTACTGCTCGCACCTGCGATGCCTGGGACCACACCTGCGGCCTCACACCTGCGATGCTGGGCAACCGCACCTGCGGTCACACCAGAGCAGGTGCACCAGCAGCCTTGTTTGTTGGTTTTTAGCCCCGTTAGGTGCCCGGAAGGTACCTGGGCCCACCCGAGCCCTAGTCCAAATATACCAACGAGTCCCAAATAATATTACGGACTTGCTCGAGCCTTCAGAACACTCAAAATAATGCTAAAATTCGAAATCACACCCCCAGACCTCGAGAACCAAACTTAGGATTTTTAAGGTTTCTAAATTTCACTAACAATGAGCCGATCTGACCTATACAACTCGGAATGATACCAAATTTCACAGATTACTCACACAACATCCTACAAACTTGCCCGTGTGATCAAATCTCCAAAACAACATCATACACATCAAATTAAGCCTCAAAGTCCATGAATTCTATCAAATTTCATAAAACATCAAATTTTCCATTTTAAGTCCAAAACACGTCAAACGAAATCCAATTTCAACCAAACTTTACAGAACGTGCTTAAACCATATATAAGACCTGTACCGGGAGCCGGAACCAAAATACGGGCCCGATACCATCACTTTTTAATCAGATTTAATTTTCAATTTCCTTAAATATTTTCAGAAAACAATTGTATTCAAAAATTCATTTCTCGGGCTTGGGACCTCGGAATTCGATTCCGGGCGTACGCCCAAGTCCTATATTTTCCTACGGACCCTCAGGGTCCGTTTACCCAAAATGTTGGCCGTAGTCAAATTTATTCATTTTAATATCAAGTCTTAGAATTTTTATCACAGAATTTCATATTTAAGCTGTCCGGCTACGCACCCGGGCTAAAACACTGCTAGTACAAAGAAGAACGGGCTACAGTGTGGGCCAAAACACTGCTAGTCTCAAAAACCCCCAATCTCACAAATCGATTGGCTAAAGCCTGAACATCCAAAGAAAGAGTCGCTCTCCGACTGATAAATAGGCAAGACTACCCGTACTGGCTGACTTCCGGCTCAAAGCATCGGCCACCACATTGGCCTTCCCCGGATGATAATGAATGGTAATATCATAATCCTTCAGCAACTCTAACCATCTTCTCTACGCCATGTTCAACTCCTTCTGTTTAAACAGATACTGTAAGCTCTTATGATCCGTGAACACCTCACATGGCACATCATACAAAGATTGCCTCCAAATCTTCAATGCATGCACAATAGCTGCTAACTCCAAGTCATGAACTGGATAGATCTTCTCATGGACATTCAACTGACGAGAAGCATAGGCTATAACCTTGCCATCCTGCATCTACACTGTACCAAGCCCAACCCGTGAAGCATCACAATACACGGTATACGATCCTGAACCTGTGGGCAAAACTAACAATGGTGCTGTGGTCAAGGCTGTCTTGAGCGTCTGAAAGCTCGCGTCACACTCATCAGACCACCTGAACTGGGCACTCTTCTGAGTCAACCGGGTCATCGGGGCTGCAATGGATGAAAATCCCTCCACAAACCGGCGATAATAACCTGCTAAGCCCAAGAAACTCTGGATCTCTATAGCTGAGGTGGGTCTAGGCCAATCCCTGACTACTGAAATCTTCTTGAGATCCACCTGAACACCCTCTGGCGATACCACATGGCCTAGAAATGCAACTTAAACTCAACCAAAACTCACACTTGGAGAATTTGGCATACAACTAACTATCCCTCAGAGTCTGGGACGACTCTAAGGTGCTGCTCATGCTCCTCTCGGCTGCGAGATTATATCAATATATCATCAATGAAAACAATCACAAATGAGTCCAAATAGGGCCTGAACACTCTGTGCATCAACTCCATGAAAGCAGCGGGGGCATTCGTCAGCCCAAATGCCATCACCAAGAACTCATAATGCCCATAACGAGTGCGAAAAGCTGTCATAGGGACATCAGACGCCCTAATCCTCAGCTGATGGTAAACAGATCTCAAGTCAATCTTTGAAAACACTGAAGCACCCTGAAGGTGGTCGAATAAATGATCAATCCTCGGCAAATGATAATTGTTCTTAATAGTAACCTTATTCAACTGCCGGTAGTCAATACACATCGTCATCGAGCCATCTTTCTTCTTGACAAACAATACTGGAGTACCCCCAAGGAGAAACACTAGGACTAATGAAGCCTTTATCCAACAAATCCTGCAACTGATCTTTCAACTCCTTCAACTCTGGTGGGGCCATACGATACGGCGGAGTAGAAATAGGCTGGATGCCCTGAGCTAACTCAATACAAAAATCAATATCCCTGTCGGGTGGCATACCCGATAGGTCCACAGGGAATACCTCTGGAAACTCACGAACCACGGGCACAGACTCTAGGGAAGGAACCTTGGCGCTAGAATCATGAACATAGGCAAGATAGGCCAAGCACCCCTTCTCGACCATGCACCGAGCCTTCATATAAGAAATGACTCTACCAGAAGAATGACTAGGAGTCCCTCTCCACTCCAAACGAGGCATCCCTGGCAAAGCCAAGGTCACTGTCTTGGCATGACAGTCCAGAATTGCATAATAGGGGGATAACCAATCCATCCCCAATATAACATCGAAGTCAACCATATCAAGAAGCAAAAGATCAACCTGAGTCTCCAGGACATTGTAACAGTGCATTTTCAAGGAGGTTATTACTATTTTCATAAGATCTTTAGGGATCTGGGTGCAAACTCGTCTAAACATATCCCATTTCAGATCCAATATGTACGATATTAAAAACCTAAAATGATTAAATAGGTATAACCTGATCATGTAAGTATAATGAGATTTCTGAAGTAATTATTTATAAAATCAGTAAGGCGACAAACTCATATTGATGTAACATGTACTCAAGCATCTCTGTTTTCAATCTTTTAGAATAGTCTGTACAAATATAATTTTTTAAAATTGAAATTTTTGTAAAGAAAACGTTATTGCTTTATAATTGTATCAACGTGGTTGGTATGCAATAAGAAAATAACTTGGACTCCTTACTCTATTTATAATAATAACTACCAATGCGGACGGTATGCTAAATAAAACAAAAAAAAGATTAGATTCCTTTATCCGTGCAATATTCTTTTCAATTGTGCTCCAACAAATTGAGCGATCATTTATTGATTTTTATCAACCATCTCTCTCTTATATTCTTAAGTATTTCTTGTTTATTTATTGTAACGAATAAATGAAGCTTCCAAGTATCTTTTTTAAAAAGATGAATAAGAAAATATTGTTAGAGCAATGGAGTAGGTCAAGATATAATATGGACATGTATTATGATTAATATTTAGTTCAAATGTAACGTTAAAGGAATTGTTCTATGTAGTACTGAAACCAAACAAGTGATAAAAAGTACATATATTATGATTTTTCAGAATTTGTCAAATAGGCAATTCGAAAACTTGACCTCTTTATTTATTTATTTTTTTGAGGTTTTGGCCTTTTTCTCGGTGGGGCATACCGTCCACCGAGAAGCTTATTATAGGGGCTGATTTTAAAGCCCATGTAGGGAGGTTGCCTGGGATATGACGGTGAGCGTGGTGGCTTCAGTTTTGAAGATAGAAACGGAGGAGATACTTAGTTGTTGGAATATGCTAAAGCTTTTGAGCTAATGATCGCTAACTCGTGTTACCCGAAGAAGGCGGAGCACCTGATAACCTTTTGGTGTACGGTGGCCAAGACCCATACTGATTATCTACTTCTCCAAAAATGTGATATAGGTTTATGCACGGATTACAAGGTCATCCCGAATGAAAATTTTACGACCCAACATATGCTTTTGGTGATGGACTTAGAGATTAGGTGGACGAGGAAGAAGAAGGCTATGTCTGGATGGGTGCATTGAGTAAGGACAAGGCCCAGGAGTTGGGGGAGAAGTTGTTGGCTATGGGGCTGGAGGAGTAGCGGAGACGCGAGTTGTATGTGGTCTATGGTAGCAAATTATATTCGAGAGGCGGTGAGAGAGGTGTTAGGGGTCTCGAATGGTTTTTATGGTGGCCATAAAGGGACTCGTGGTGGAATGAAGAGGTTTAAGGGAAAGTAGAAGTTAAGAAAGCCACATATTTGAAGCTACTAGAGAGTATAGATGAGAGGCAAAAGAGTGCTAATAGGGAGGGGTATAAGAAGGCTAGTAAGAAGGCAAAGTTGGTGGTTACTGCGGCTAAGACCGCGTCGGTTAGTTGTTTATACGAAGAAATTGGGGATAAAGGCTGAGACAAGAAATTGTACAAGGTGGTGAAGCTGAGGGAGCGGAAGGCCAAGGATCCAGATCAAGTGAGGTGCATAAAACACGACGAGGGTAGAGTTTTATTAGAGGGGGCACATATTAGGCAGAGATGGCAGTCTTACTTCCACAAACTCTTGAATGAAGAGAGAGATAAGAGCATTGTGTTGGGGGAGTTGGAGTACTCGGAGCGACATCGAGATTTTGGGTATTGTAGATGCAGATGAGTAGGGAGGTTATACGGGCTATGCACAGGATGAGTAAGGGTAGAGCGACTGGGCCGGATGAGATCCTGGTGGGGTTTTAGAAGAGCGTGGGTAACGAGGGCTTAGAATGTCTTGCTAGGTTATTTAACGTCATTTTAAGGACCAAGAATATGCCCGAAGAGTGTAGGCGGAGTACAATGATTCTGTGGTACAAGAATTAGGGGAATGTCCAAAACTACAACTACTATAGGGGTATCAAGTTATTAAGCCACGCAATGAAAGTGTGGGAGAGGGTGATCGAAGGAAGGTTGAGGATGAATGTGTCCATTTCCAAGAACCAGTTTGGTTTCATGCCGGGATGGTCGACTACTGAGGCCATTCACATTATGTGAAAATTGGTGGAGCAGTATAGAGCGATGATGACATACTTGCATATGGTGTTCATTGACCCGGAGAAAGCCTATGACAAAGTCCCAAGCGAGGTTCTATGGAGATGTTTGGAGGCTAACAGAGTGCCTTATGCATATATTACAGTGATCCAGGACATGTCTGATGGAGCTAAAACACGGGTTAGGACATCAGTGGGAGACTCAGAATACTTTCCGGCTGAGATGGGGTTACATTAGGGATCATCACTTAGCACGTTTTTGTTTTCCCTAGTGATCCATTAATTGACGCGACACATTCAAGGGGAGATGCCTTGGTGTTTGTTAATTATGGATGACATAGTCCTAATTGATGAGACACTAGGTGGCGTTAAAAAGAGGATGGATGTCTAGAGACATATTCTAGAGTCTAAGGGTTTCAAGTTGAGCAGGACCAAGACAGAATACCTACAGTGCAAGTTCAGTGGTGTTACCCAAGAGGCCGACGGGAATGTGAGGCTTGATACGCAAGTTAATCCCATGAGAGAGAGTTTAATGTATCCGGCGTCTATCATTTAGAAGTATGTATAGATAGATGAGGATGTCACACACCGTATCCGTAGGGTGGATGAAGCGGAGGCGCGCTTCTGGTGTCTTGTGTGATAATAATATGTCATTGTGACTTAAAGGTATGTACTACAAGGTAATGGTTAGACTGACTATGTTGTGTGGGGTAGAGTGTTGGCCAGCCAAGAACTCCCAAGTCGAGCAGATCCATAAGGTCGTGTACATACACTACCGAGGCCGTATGACTCGATCCATGGATGCGTCTAATATTTCTATTTCATTGCGCTGCCAAGGCGTTTGACCTTATACACAGGAAAAGATGAAACTTATCGACTTATGGGTCACCTGTTTGCATCACAAGGTCAGGGACATAAAGTAAGCATGGCATTTACCATCAATCAATTATCCCGCCAAACAACACAAGGTATTTGGTTTGATATAACATGATCTCCATCAAATTTCCGTTATAAGTTTTAAGTAATTAAACTAACAACTTGAATTCAAGTAATGCAACTATTGCATGGTAAAGTCATAAGGCTACCTGGACGTAAACATGATTCTAAATACATGTGGACTCTCGTCGTCTCGTGTGTACGTAGCCCCCACAATAAGTAACATATAACAAATATATCACATATGGGGTAGTTTCCCCCTCACAAGGTTAGACAGGAGAATTACCTTGCTCCAAAATCCAAAATCCATTAACTGGCTCCAACACCTTTGTAACACCTCAATTCCATGCGAAACGATCCGAAACTTATCAAACAATGTACAAACCAATCAAAATATACTCCAATACTCATAATTTAACAATTTATAATAATTCCCAACTCCGCTGGAACAATCAACCAAGTCAAACCCCAGGTCTACGTGCCTGGATTCCCAAAATTTTTAAAGATAAATATTACCCGTATCACCACGAACTCACATGTATAATTTATTTATAATTCAATATCCAATTTTGTGGTAAAAATGCAAGATTACTATTTCTAGCTTTTTCTTCAAAAAATCCACAATTTCCACAAATTTTAATATTTAAATCCATATATAAACCATGTATTTAACATACAAAAAGCGGGAATCACTTACCTCATGATAGATGATGAAAATGAAACTCCAAAATCGCCCTTAAGGGGGCTCCAAAGAAAAAAAATGAGATGAAATGAGTGAAAATCCGATTTGAAACTCTTATACAATGTGCAACCGGCATTCTTCAAGAACACGACATAACCCTAACACTCACGTAGCACAACCACCTCCTTCTCCAGAAACCTTTTTCGCAAACACAAGACGAGTCTCGCGAACGTGATGCTTAACCAGGAAATCCTTCGCGAACGCGACCATAGCTACGCGGATGCAAAGGCCGAAATCACATAGGCCCAGCTTCCCTTTCGTGAACGGGACCTCTATATCGCAAATGCGTAGAACCGCTGTCCAGACCATCGTGAACATGAGGCCTCCTTCGCGAATGATGAAAAAAACAATCCTCCAACTCAAATCCTTCTTCACGAATGTGAGCTTCCTTCCGCATTCGCGAAGAACAAATCCAGAACCAGCAACAAATAACCAACAACAACAAATAATCAAAACTTTGTCTGAAACTATCCCGAAACACAAGTCCCAATACCTTATCCAAACTTATTCAAAGGTTCCAAATTCCATGAACGACATCAAAACAAGAAATCAACGATCAAAATCCTTCTTTCAACTTTCAAACATTCAAGCTTCGCCGAACACGTCCGAATCAGACTTAAACATTCCAGAATGACGCCAAATTTTACGTACACGTCAAAATTAACAATACGGACCTATTCCAATGCTCGGAATCCCAAATGGACATCGATAAAACCAAATTCCGCTTCATATCAAACTTAGGAAATTCTAAAACATTCAAAATGACAAATTTCCACATTAAGCGCTGAAATGCTCTCGGTCCACCCGAAACTTTATCCGAAAATACGCCCAAGTCAAAAATCATCTTCCCAACCTATTAGAACCTTCAAATCCCGATTCAGTGGTCGTTTACTCAAGAGTCAAACCTTGCCGACTCTTCCAACTTAAAGCTATATAATTGAGAATTATTCTTCCAAATCAACTCCGAATTCCTCAAAATTTGAAACCAACCACGCGTGCAAGTCATAATACATAAAGTGAAGATTCTCGAGGCCTCAAACCGCTGAACGACATGCTACAAATAAAAAAGACTGGTCAGATAGTTACATTCTCCCCCACTTAAACATACGTCCGTCCTCAAACGCGCCAAGAATCGTCCTAGAGTTGTCCAAAATCACTGTTTACACCTCATGAACCTACCCATGCCACCATAATCCATATGAGCACATTAGCTTAACTCAGGTTGAAGATCTTTCCTGCTACAAGGTCCGATTTCAGCATTCATACACTGTATCAATCTCAACAAGCTTTACTTAAACATGATTATATACCCATGTTGTAATCACACAATGCACTGTATAATTATGATGCTCATAATAACATCCTCCAACCACAATAGCTGTAAATTTATGAACTCGATCCCTACAATATACCTTATATCACATACATGACTTGTTCCAACCATCACAATATTTCAATAATGAAAGAGATGCATAAACACTCATAAGCACTGCCAATTCAATAACTCACAGAGTCTCTCTGCTCGACAGGAACAATTGCCTCATTCTGAACTGATTAGTGACATTTCCCCCTAATATACATTATATAACTCTGATTGCACTGATTTTAGGTCCAACGGCCTCGTCTCAACCAGTACAAGTTTCTCTGGTAGTAAGCCAGCTCAAACACCGTCTAAAATCTCATACGGCATCATAAATGCATAAACAAGTCACAACTCGAATATGACCAAGAAGGAGAAAAGAACCTGAGTACAGAACTATCCAACCCACGTAATGAATAGAACAACTAAGCAACTGCTATGAACATATCTATGAGAAGCAAGACACATAAACATAAGTATGAAGGAACCGTACAACATCTCATTGTTAGGGTGTGAAACCCGATCCACACATGATACTATTGCGGCATGCAAATCAATCCAAACATGATACCCGTGTCGATGTGCCACCCGATCCACACAATAATCAATAAGGAATACCCAAGACAAAATGCTCATACCTATTAAATGCCAACATATAAAAAACAAGCACGCCAAGTGCATAAATACAACCTTGGAGAGACATATCGCACCATGCGCTACGAAATGCCAAGAACGACTAATGTGCAATAAACAACGTGCATCTCAAAAGCCATCTCGCTCATATAACACTACAAGCTACACATGATCACTATGCATGTGTGAATACTCAATCTGTTCCACAACCCATATGGCATAAAAGAGTAATACCTGAAATGGATGAAGGCAGGAATATCATCCACCATAAGCAATGGTATGTCGAATAAGCATATTTGATATGGTATAGAATATACATTAACATTAGGCCTAACCACAGACGTCAAAGCCGATTCTGATCATCCCCAAATAAGTCGATCACCTTCCAAAAATCCACAATGACCATATCATAAACACACAATCAAACGTCAAATCGGGAACAAACTTTCACAACCCGCAACAAAGGAACAGAGTGTCTCTCGGGCACAAACTCTCCAATTAGCGACATTACTAGAATCTTCATACCTAATTTCAATCTAAACTACATAAATGGCTGACAATTCGCACTAATACGATCATCCCGAGGGAAATACTCCTGCGATCTTCTGCACGAGGTAGCAAATTCTGCACATCTATGTCTACCAACCATACTATTTCTGCAATGCAAATCTAGAATATCAATACACAATGATTCTTCCATAGAATACCATACTAAAATGATAAAAAAAATAGCGCCAGCATACTCTTGGACGTCTGAAATTTCTCCCCTGCTCTTCCGAGCTCATGACATTCTTGTAGAAACTTGACCGCAACATTGACCCTCAAATCCCAATTCCATACCGCTCACTGCAGCTATCATGATGTTGCACGAGAGCAGAAGAATTTCATCATAACTCCAGAACCACCAGTAAGAAAACACTTCATCAGCTCGAAACCTTTCACATAACTCATTCTAGAAGAAGAATTGCAACACACAACCAACTTCCCACAACCGCAAAAGGCATGGAACCTCAGATAGTGGTCTAAACCACCATAACTCTTTCGGGATTCATTAACACATAGAAAAACCATCAAAATTAAATACCTCCAATCAAATGTCGGATACTTCCAAACCCGCATGTATAAATATGAATACCTATATAGCATTACCACATTGAAGGAACCGATCATTTCCTTTACCATGACGATCCAAACCACTGCTAAGTTTATACAACTACCTAGTTTTCTCTTGACTTACCTTCAGGATCAGTACCTCTCTTTTCCAAAACACATTGGACCTCAATCAACACGCATCCCGACTGATCCCAAACCTTAAGAACAAATTGTCTGAATACCCATAAGACATTTTATATCCTCCTCATGCACTCAATAGTACTTCCGGCTGATACACCCGTTCTTAAATATCTCCTATGAATCCGAAGTTGTTTCTTCTATCTTTCTGACACTGCACTGCAGACCCAATGATAACATAAATACTATAAGTATCATTCACACTTTGCTGTAGAACCCAAATCCTTCCCCACATAACGAACCCGAAAATTCTTAACCACCATACCTTATATCTCGAATCCACTAGAACCATTATTGAGAGTTGCCCACTCTGGTCAGGTCCCTATTATAACAATACAACTAGTGCTCTGTTATGATACAAGCACTCCAGAGAAGCAACTAGGTTAATCCTTTCCCTTATACACCACATCCGTAAGAAGTATAAAATTTGAGTCATCCCAAAATCTGCACTTGAATCGATAAGGCATAATGAAACACACATTCATAAAATTCCTCGCTCGAACTACCGCTTACATTCTCTTCCTTAGTCAAAACTAATCCATCAACGGACTGATAACCTGACACTCAAAGGCACATAACAATGGACCCAATCATAGATGGTAGGCTCCACACTTAGTTTTATGCCATAATCATATAAGTCCAGAACCCACAGTGACTCCCCTTCCTTAGTTACCCTGATCTCACACTGTTACTCAGTCAAAATCTCGCAAGCTGTTCTTGTACTTATCGTGACACACCCCGAATTACCAGCTCCAAACGCACACTGAACCTCCTAGGTGTTGCAACATCTTCTTCACACGATCCAAGCTCACATCATAGTGCATGCCTACCGCTGGATAGAAAGTAGAACTCTTCATAGGATTTTCATCAGAAATCATACAATCACTAATCTGCTCACAGGAGTTAGACCCATGTGTAATCCCATATCGACATCTTCCAACGACAGTGCCCTAGATAGAACCACCTCGAAATCAGTCAATCCTCCCCGGCCCCACTCAGCCACCATATATAAGAGTCCATTCATTTCCATTAATACCGACTAAAGATCCGAAAATAGCTTTTTCCAATTGAAATGAAATATTACTACCCAAATTGCATTGTACATCTAGAATTCCGACACTCGAAGTAATGTTGCATCCTAAATGATAATCATATTTTCACACCCCTCTACATTTCAAGAAAACTCACCTTTCACATTCAAACTTCCTAAGTACAGAAAACACTACCCCAAACAGGATACAAAGATTTAGTCATTTGTCCACCACGATCCAAATCGCTCTAAACTTCCTCAAAGTATGTGCTATCCTACCATAGCCACTCCCACTCCGGTTTGAACATCATCCTAAGAAAAGTACTCGACCTCTACTGCTCATACACGACATGATAAAAATTCAACCATTGCAATACATATTCACTAATGTCCCATCTTCTGCCACTAATAATGCCGCCTCACATTACGATCCATCCCTGTAGCACCTGAACAAATGGAATTTAATCAACGCTAAGCCTCCTCAAGGATAATCTCTCTTGAACCATTAATACCGAAAACACTTATTTGACAACGAAGCCGTAACATATCATCCCCTCCGATAATCGCTTCTAATATACTATTTCACAACATCGTGCCCCAAAGGCAACAAATAAAGACCATCCCACTGACGAGCCTTAATGCATTCAAACAACAACACCACGACATAGACAAGAATTTCCATCAAGTTTAGAGATATCAAATCTTGCTACTCCATCAGCCAAGGCCTGAACATCTATAGTCCAATTACCTCTCTAGTGCTGGAATTATATGTCGGATTCTCTAAATAGTGAAATGAATAATCCTAGTATCGAGTCATTCACTTTCACGAAACCTAAGTAAACACCCCACTATTTACACCAACACTATATGACAATAACAGATGAACATCACAATACACCATGTACAACCTCGAAACCATGGGCAGCACTAACACCGGGGTGAAACAACAGAACACCCCTCCACAAGGCAACAATAATAGTCTGCCTGAATACACAATGAAAAAGATCCTGCACCACATCTGTAGCACCACTACAACTCTTCGATGCCCAATTGATAACAAGCGCTTAACATCATGTAAGAATTAGTTGGAAGGAAATGAAGACATAAGCTTCAATAAAATCAAATCACACGACGATGAATAAATAAGGGAAGTTTCTACTAACAGTCTTGTTGCCTATCAAAGATAAGTACATGTGTCTCCATACCGATCAGCAAGATTCCACTAGACTCGCTCATGAATCGTGAGACATAAGTCAACCTAAAGCTCTAATACCAAGCTATCACGACCCAATTCCCAATATAGACCATAGTGGCGCCGAACGTCAAGGTTAGGAAAACCACTAGTGAACTATCAACTTAATTATTCATTTTATTACTTTTGAAATCATGAATTTAATTAAGTAAAGAAAATCAATGCAAAGAAAACCATGGAGATACAAACATTTATAAACATGAAAAGGAAATGGTGACAATATTAAGCAAACTATAACATTTACCAGAAACTCCCAGAACTCGGTGTCACTAGTGTATGAGTATATACTAGGAAGTACAATACGAATATAATATATATCTAGAAAGTAAAAATGGATAGGACAACATAAATCAACATGATGGAGACTCCATGTGGTGCGTATAGTAACATGTAATGCAACTCACCGTAAATACCCCTCAACAGTTGCACTCATCCACCCAAATGACCACCAAAATACCTGTGCAATCAGTGCAGAAGTGTAGCATGAGTATGTAAATTAATGCGTACCTAGTAAGTATCTAGCCTAACTCCGAAGAAGTAGTGAAGAGGGATCAACATCGACACTTACTAGTGGTCCAATAAATTACTTAAATTAATTATAAATAGATATGCAATACAATGGAAATAACGAGGTAAGAACTGAAATTAACAAAATCCTCCAACATAATGGTAGTTTAAATTTCTCATATCTCATGTACTATCTCAAACAAATAATAAATATGAAGGGCTACCTCAAACTCAATAAAAAAAGAAAATCTCATGAATATTCAGACTCCTAGTGATATTACGCACGAGTTATACCGAGGTCGTACGACTCTTTCCATAAAATAGTGTACGTACACCGGCGAGGTCTTACGATCCAATCCATGGATGCATCTCATTTTCTATTTTATAGCATCGTCGAGGCGTTCGATGCGAACCACAAAATGAGAGGAAACTTATCGAGTTACTAGTCATGTATTTGCATCACAAGGTCAGGGACATAAAGTAAACATGAAATTTACCATCAATCCATTATCCCTCCATACAACCCAGGGTATTGAGGTTCGATCTAACATGATCTCTATCAAATTTCCATTGTACGTTTTATGTAGTTATACTAATAAATTCAATTCAAGTAATATAAATTTTGCATGGTAAAGTCATAAGTCTACCCGGACATAAACATGATTTTAGCTACATACAAACTCTCATCATCTTGTGCATACATAACCCCCACAACAAGTAGCACATAACAAATATATCACCTATGGGGTAGTTTCTCCCTTACAAGGTCAGACAGGAGACATATCTCGCTTTGAAGTCCTATAACCGGCTCCAACGCCTTTCTAACACCTCAATTCGATGCCAAACGATTAGAAACTAATCAAACAATATGCAAGAAAATCAAAATACACTCCAATACTCGTAAAACACTCGAAAAGTTAACAAAGTAAACCCCCAGGCCCACGTATCCGTCTTTCGAAAATATTCGACAAAAAAAATTACCCGTAGCACCACAAACTTACATATATTATTTTTTCCTAATTCCATTTCCCATTTGTGGTACAAACCTAAGAGTACCATCCTAGGGTTTTCTTCTAATATCCCACAATTTCAACAAATTTTCATATTAAAATCCATATACAAATGATGTGTTTAACTTACAATAAGTGGGAATCACTTATCTATGAAAATGTCACTACAAAAGTGCCTCCAAGGTTGGTTCGAAAGAGAAAAATGAGATGAAATGAGCTAAAACCCGATTTGAAACTCTTATACATTGCCTAGGCGTTCTTCTTCGCGAACACGACATAACCATCACGTTCGTGAAACACAACTAGACCCCACTCCATAAACCTTCTTTGTGAATGCGATGCTTTACCAGGAAACCCTTCCCTTACGCGACGACAACTACGCGAATATCACATGCACGATTTCCCCTTCACGAACGTGACTCGTATATCACGAACGCGTAGAACCACTGCCCAGACCTTCACAAACACGAGGCCTCCTTCGTGAATGCGATGAACAAAACAGTATTCCAGCTCAAATCCTTCTTTGCAGACGTGAGCTTCTCCCCTCGATCGTAGAGAAGAAAACTAGAACCAGCAACCAAGAGCAGAAAATCATCCAAACTTAGTCTGAAACCTTCCCAACACACACCCAAGGCCCCTGGGACCCCGTCAAATAACACCAACAAGTCCTAATACCTTATCTAGACTTATTTAAAGGTTCCAAATTCCATGAATAACATCCAAACCACGAATCGGTGATCAAAATCATTTTTCCAACTTTCAAACATTTAAACTTCGCCGAATGCATCCGAATCACACTTAAACATTCAGAATGATGCCACAATTTTCATACAAGTCACAATTCACAATACGAACCTATTCCAAGGCTCGAAATCCTTAACAGAGATCAATAATACCAGAGTCCATCTCATATCAAACATAAGAAATTCTAAAACCTTCAAAGAGTCCACTTTCCACATTAAGCGCCGAAACACTCCTAGTTTACTCGAAACCCAATCCGAACATATTCCCGAATCAAAAATCATAATAACACCCTATTAGAACCTTAAAATCGTAATTCTGTGGTCGTTTACTCAAAAGTCAAATCTTGGTCAACTCTTTCAACTTAAAGATCCCGAATTGAAAATTATTCTTACAGATCAACTCCTAATTCCCCAAAAATCAGAACCAATTATGTGTGAAAGTCATAATACATAATATGATGATATTCAAGGCCTATAATCTCCGAACAACGCGCATGAACTCAAAACAACTGATCGGGTTGTTATAGTAAATGTGTGTAAAAATTGAAATTGAAGCATGATAGATCAATTGATCGCTCCAACATACAATTCTTTCATAAGGGGTTTAGTCAAGAAGAACGTATTGATTAGCATGAAACATTTAGCCTCATAGTTAAAGTCATACCATTCGGGTTGTTCTTTTTATTTCTCTATCAAATGGATGCAATCTATGACAACTTTATGTTAAAAATGATTTCCTATATAAATAACTAACTGAAGTAGTCTATAGGGTGCAGAATCAAAGGAATTACTCACCTCATAAACCCTCATCGCAACGACCCAACCAGTCGTTTTGAGCTTTAGCATTTTATTCGGTGGTTTGAGACTTTGAGTAGCTTCATATTATGTATTATGGATTTTGTATATGGTATGTTTTTATTTTCTAGTGGTTCAGGGTTGATTTGGAAGAATGACTCCCAATTTGGAAGCTTTAAGTTGGAAGAGTTTACCAAAGTTTGACTTTTACATAAACAGACTCGAAATCGGCTTTTTATTGTTCTGAAAGGTTTGTATGATAATTTTGTACTTGTAGGTATGTTCGGATTTGGTTTTGGAGGTTCCAAGAAGAATTCAACACTACTTGTCAAAAGTTGGCAATTTGAAGAACTTTAGAGTTCATAAGTTTAACCAAGATTTGACTTTGGATAGATATATATAGTTGAATTGAACTTGTATTGAAAGTTTGAAAGTAATCAAAAGTGTGTAAGTTTATCATGACACTCTTTTAAAGGAATGAAGATTTAACAATTTAAGAGAAATTCTATTTGGTTTGAGTTTTGACTCTTTGTGATGATGTTTCTGTGGGTGTTTTGAGTCTTTGGATAATTTTGAGTAGTTGTTGGTATGATTGGATGGGTAAGGGGCACGGGTGTGTTTGGATATTGGTTGAGAGAATAGTTAAGAATTTGGAGTTTGACCATGGTAAATATCGGATCGAGACGATCTCTTTTTGTTGTTTTGTGTGTACAAGAAAGTTCGTAGTGTGTTTTATGATTGAATTGCATATATGGGTTGTGCTCGGGAGGTTCCGAATGAGCTTTGGGTGCTAAACCAAATATTTTGTGATTGCTCATTTTTTGGTGTAATAATTTTGAAAATACCAGTTATGTCCTTGAAATTTTCACACATCATATAAAACTTTAAAATATCATATCTCCTCATTTTAAGGCCAAATTGGATGATTCAAAGGGCCATATTGGGTATAATCTCGCAACGATTATGTTAGGCTCATCAAATGTGAGTTTTGGAATCATCTATCATCTAATTCAGGGTGGGACAACTGTTGCATTTTTTTACTTATTTTGGGATTTAGTTACTTTTCACACAAAATTTTGGAGCTCAAGAAAAGGTGATTTTTGAGGAGTTTTAATCTACATCATTGGGGTAAGTAAACCTAACTCAAATTTGTGATTATAACATGAATCTATCATTGATTTTGGCTCTAAATCAAGGTAATTTAAAGAAGAAAAGAGTTGTTTGACTTGAAAGATAAGAAAATGTATATTTAGGGGTTTTGGAAAAACACTTCTAAAGTAAAAAAATGGAGATTTGAACCCCGAATTAAACTTTTTTTTGGATGAAACTTGTGTATTTGGACTCTAATAGGAATGAGTATTCGGGATTTGATAGTTTTATCGGGTTCCGGGATGTAGGTCGTGTTTGATGTTTTGGTTAAATTTGTGCGTTTGTATGAAGATTGAACCTTTATTGATTGGAGATATTTCCTTTAGCATTGGTTGACATTATTATATGGTATTTTATTAGAATTTGATTGTATAGCTAGCCGATCAATCATGTTAAGCATTTGCATCCATTTGGCGGTTTGAGGTCTTAGATAGCTTCATATAAGGTATTACAGCTTGCGTATATGGTCAGTTTTTATTTTTGAGTGGTTCGAAATTGATTTGGAAGAACGATTATTTTGAGGCTTTATGTTGGAAGACTTGACAAAATTTGACGTTTTTAAGTTTAACCTCACACTCAGAGTTTTTATGATTCTCTTAGGTCCAAATGGTAAGTTTGGACTTGGGAGTACGTCTGGATTTGCATTTGGAGAAAATTTTGCCTCTAATTGGCGAAAGTTGGCAATTTGATGGTTTAGAAAGTTCATAGGTTTGACTTGTTGTTGACTTTGAAGATATGGGGTTCAGATTATTGTTCTAGAAGTTCGAATATGTTCGTTATGTCATTTGGAACTTGTGTGCAAAATTTGAGGTGGTTCCGAATTGTTTAGGCATGTTCGGTGTAAGTTTGAAATTTGGAATTTGAAATAGCTCATTAATCTTGAATTAAGATGCGATTCGTGTTTTTGATGTTATTTTGTGGAATTTGAGACCTTGAGTAGGTTTGTGTTATGTTCTGGGACTTGTTACCATGTTATGACAGGGTCCCAAGGGGCTTGGTTAAGTTTCAGTCGAGTTTCAGGCCATTTAGGGGCCTGTTGGTTATTGATGGTTGGCATCTATCTGGTGTAGTCGCACCTTCATAAATTTGGGTGCAGATGCGGAGCTTTGGGCGCATTTGCGGGACTGCAAAGGCGGTCATTCTGGCGTAGAAGTGAGAAGGCAAGGAAGGGGGGGGGGGGGATGTAACACATAAGCGGAAGAATGTCCATAAATGCGAGAGTTTGGGGCTTGTGTGGTACTCGCAGAAGCGGGGTCTTGTGTCGGAGAAGTGATGCTGCAGAAGCGGCTGTTGGATCATATATGTGAAAATGTCTGGGACGAATATATATATATATATATATATATATTTGAGGGTTGAATTATTTTATCATATTTTGAGTTTGCGAGCTCAAATTTGCGCGATTTTGGAGAGGATTTTCACGATTTGGATTGGGGTAACTATTTTTACTCTTATTTAATTATTTTACATGATTCCATTTTCAATTTTGGCCTTTCATTTATGAATCTAAAAGAGAAATTGAGGGTTTTTGTAAAAGAAATATTTCTAAAGTGAATAATTGGCTTTTGAGCATCGATTCGGAGTTGGATTTTGATGAAAATAGTATGGTTGGACTTGTATTCAAATTGATTATAAGAAATTGTGAGTTTTGTCGAGTTTTTAGGTGCGGGTCTGGGTTAACCTTTTGGTTGACTTTGAGTATTTGATTAAAGATTCTATATTTATTATTTTGGTTTGATTTTATGGCATTACTTGATGTTTTGAGTTGCTTTTGGCTATTTCGAGCCGCTCGAAGGCCGATTCGTGCTAAATGGTGATTATAGAGTATTAATTTAGATTGTTCAAGGTAAGTATCTTAACTAAACTCGGTTGAGGCACTAGTTTCCTGAGTTATTTATGATAGCTACGTGCTATGGGTGGCACAAATGTGTGGGTTTAGCCGATGTGCATGCACCGGGCACTATTCATGCTCGGGGTAGTGCTTAGGCTATAATATGCTTTGAATTAATTTCTATGTTTCCTGCGGTGATATATTTTATGTTTTTACTCCTTTTGTGAGCTATTTGAACTATATTTGAGGTTATATAGAGGTTAATCTCTTTGTTGATCTTAATAATTATAACTTTCGGGATGTAATTGCCTGATTTGAGACATGATAGCTCACTTTGCACATACATATACCTTAGCACGTCACTTATGCTAGTCTAGGAGTATCAAATTTGATATTCATTGATCATGTACATATAATCTTGTATATTTTCTTTCTATGTGACATGGATAGGACTGGTAGGACATGATTTGTCCTTGTGGATGTGAGATATTGTTACAATTGGCATGTGAGTTTTTCGTGCAGCACGTGAATTGTCAGTGCGGATCTGATATATTGTTACTATTAATTGTCTGTGCAACATGTGAGTTGTCCATGCGGATTCGAGATAGTGATACCATTGGCACGTGAGTGGTAGTTGATATATTATTTGCTCGTTAGTTGTCCGTGCATCATATGTAGTTGGATCCATCCCTGTAGGGTCACCCTCCCATGTTTCTCTCTTGATGATGTACACGGGGTGTGAAGAAAGTTGATCAGTGGTTTGGTTCAGTTATTGTGTTTATGAGGAAAGACTGGCCAGTGTTTGTTTTGGGTATTGTATTTCTTCTCTGCTTGCAGTTTTGTTGGATTGTATATATGGTCTTACTGCATCTCTTCTATGTTTGCTAGTTGTGGAGTGTATACATGCCTTTATGCATATCTTATTTATATTCCACCTTACTTGATGAGATGAGACATGGTACATATATTCTCTATATGTGATTTTGTGTGACTTGACTTGTTTAATTATGCATATTTTCTCTATATGCACGTTTGATTTAATGACATTGGGTTCATATCTTATCTATATATTGGATTGTTAACTGGAATTGATCATGTTATGTTATGATTGGCCACCGAGGAGTCTTTATCCGTGGTTTATGACTTGATAACATCTTTTTGTTTATTTGTTGGATATATGAATTGACCATGTTATTTGGCTAGTATCATTAATAATTCTTGTCACTATTACCTCGCCAAGGTTGATTATGTGCTTGCTAAGTATATGGGTCGAATGTATTCATACTACACTTCGGCATCTTGCGTGCAGATCTTGGAGTTGATGCTGCTGTGGATGGCGAGAGATGGCATTGAAGATGTACCAATTTTCTGGATATAGCTACCACTTGATTTAGGTAGTTTTAGACTCGTATTCTGTTTATATATATTCCAAATAGATGTTGTATTTATTGACATACCAACTTTGTAAATCTAAGTCTTAGTGGCTCATAATTTTTATTACCAATCCTTGGGATATGGTATAGGAAATCAGTTGTTTCACGTATTATCTAATTATTATTTTTATTTGAATTGTGTAACTGTTGTTTGGGTTACCTAGCAGGTTGGGTTAGATGCCAGCACGACTAGGTAGATTTTTGATCGTGACAAGTTGGTATCAGAGCTTTAGGTTCATAGGTTCTACGAATCATGAGCAGATGTCCAGTAGAAACTTGTGGATCAGTATGATGACGCCCATACTTACCTTCTAGAGGCTACATGGCATCTAGGAAAAGCTTCCCATCTTTATTTCGTTATCGTGGATCATTGATTCAACTTGAAGCATACCTCTTAGATTCCCTTCCATCTACTCGTGCATGATGTTGGGCTCTCGGTATCAATTGTGCATTGACGGCCTGTAATGTCGTGGATGAGATGTGAGATGTGTTTTCTCTATTGTGGAGGTAGTCCAGTCTGGAGGACTTGAGGCTGTAATTCAGACTGCAGCTTTGGCTCAGTGGTTTCAGTTATGTGAGTATGTAGTTTTAGACATATATGTATGGTAGTGTCCCTAGGAGTGCGATTAATGGCTCAAAGAGTGGTTGCATAGATATGATGAGCATTATGTGACTGTGGAATGTTCTTAGATGGTTAGAGAAGTGACTAGAAGAATTTTCATGGGGTGTAAAGGACTATGGGTACTTGATTTCTGTCTTGATGTGTTGAACCGTCTCGAGTTTCGAGTGTGTTGAGAGATCTTTCAATTGTACATTTGTGGAGTGAAGTAGATACTTATGTCTTATAAATGAGTACAGACTTAGGAGGATTTAGTGATTTCATAGTGGTTATGACCATGATATTGCGTAGAGAGATGCAAGCTTGATGTTAAGCATTTGGGTTATCTCTTGCGGGGTGATCTGAGGTTGTGTCATCCTTATAATGTTTCTATGAAGAGTTTACTTTCTACCAATGGGTTAGGTTTGCTGCAATTTTAGTTTGGATTGCTCGAGTGAGTTTGCACGACTTTCATTTTACTTGTAATGTCATGGATGAGGTGTGAGATGTGTTTTCTCTGTTTTGGAGGTAGGCCAGTCTGGATGACATGAGGGTGGAATTCAGACTTCATCTTGGGCTCGGTGGTTTCATTTATGTGAGTATGTAGTTTTGAACTTATATATATTGTAGTGTCCCTAGGAGTGGGATTGATGGCTCGGAGATTGGTTGCATANTCCAGAAGAATTTTCTTTGGGTGTAAAGGCCTATAGGTACTTGATTTCTGTCTTGATGTGTTGAGCCATCTCGAGTTTCGAGAGTGTTTAGAGATCTTTCAGTTCAAAATTTGTGGAGAAAAGTAGATGCTTATTAAAGAGTCAAGACTTAGGATGATTTAGCGATTGCATAGTGGTTATGACCATGATAGTGCGTAGAAAGATGCCAGCTTGAGGTTAAACATGTGGGTTATCTCCTGCAGGATGATCTAAGGTTGTGTCATCCTTATAATGTTTCTATGAAGAGTTTACTTTCTACCAATGGGTTAGGTTTGCTGCAATTTTAGTTTGGATTGCTCGAGTGAGTTTGCACGACTTTCATTTTACTTGTAATGTCATGGATGAGGTGTGAGATGTGTTTTCTCTGTTTTGGAGGTAGGCCAGTCTGGATGACATGAGGGTGGAATTCAGACTTCATCTTGGGCTCGGTGGTTTCATTTATGTGAGTATGTAGTTTTGAACTTATATATATTGTAGTGTCCCTAGGAGTGGGATTGATGGCTCGGAGATTGGTTGCATAATATGATGAGCATTATGTGACTGCGGTATGTGCTAAGATGGTTTGAGAAGTGACCAGAAGAATTTTCTTGGGGTGTAAAGGACTATGTGTAGTTGATTTCAGTCTTGATGTGTTGAACCGTGTCGAGTTTCGAGTGTGTTGAGAGATCTTTTAGTTGTACATTTGTGGAGTGAAGTAGATACTTATGTCTTATTAATGAGTCCGGACTTAGGGGGATTTAGTGATTGCATAGTGGTTATGACCATTATAGTGCGTAGAGAGATGCAATCTTGAGGTTAAGCATGTGGGTTATCACTTGCGGGGTGATCTGAGGTTGTGTGATCCTTATAATGTTTCTATGAAGAGTTTACTTTCTACCAATGGGTTAGATTTGCTGCAATTTCATTTGGGATTGCTCGAATGAGTTTGCACGACTTTCATTTTACCTGTAATGTGGTTTCAGTTATGTGAGTATGTAGTTTTGAACTTATATGTATTTTAGTGTCCCTAGGAGTGGGATTGATGGCTCAGATAGTGGTTGCATAGATATGATGAGCATTATGTGACTGTGGAATGTGCTTAGATGGTTAGAGAAGTGACCAGAAGAATTTTCATTGGGTGTAAAGGACTATGGGTACTTGATTTATGTCTTGCTGTGTTGAACCGTCTCGAGTTTCGAGTGTGTTGAGAGATCATTCAGTTGTACATTTGTGGATCGAAGTAGATACTTATGTTTTATTAATGAGTCCGGACTTAGGAGGATTTAGTGATTGCATAGTGGTTATGACCATTATAGTGCGTAGAGAGATGCAAGCTTGATGTTAAGCATGTGGGTTATCTCTTGCGGTGTGATCTGAGGTTGTGTCATCCTTATAATATTTCTATGAAGAGTTTACTTTCTACCAATGGGTTAGGTTTGCTGCAATTTTAGTTTGGATTGCTCGAGTGAGTTTGCACGACTTTATTTTACCTGTAATGTCGTTGATGAGGTGTGAGATGTGTTTTCTCTGTTTTGGAGGTAGGCCAGTCTGGATGACATGAGGGTGGAATTCAGACTGCATCTTAGGCTCGANTTATATTTATGGTAGTGTCCCTAGGAGTGGGAATGATGGCCCAGATAGTGGTTGCATAGATATGATTAGCATTATGTGACTGCGGAATGTGCTTAGATGGTTGGAGAAGTGTCCAGAAGAATTTTCTTTGGGTGTAAAGGCCTATAGGTACTTGATTTCTGTCTTGATGTGTTGAGCCATCTCGAGTTTCGAGAGTGTTTAGAGATCTTTCAGTTCAAAATTTGTGGAGAAAAGTAGATGCTTATTAAAGAGTCAAGACTTAGGATGATTTAGCGATTGCATAGTGGTTATGACCATGATAGTGCGTAGAAAGATGCCAGCTTGAGGTTAAACATGTGGGTTATCTCCTGCAGGATGATCTAAGGTTGTGTCATCCTTATAATGTTTCTATGAAGAGTTTACTTTCTACCAATGGGTTAGGTTTGCTGCAATTTTAGTTTGGATTGCTCGAGTGAGTTTGCACGACTTTCATTTTACCTGTAATGTCATGGATGAGGTGTGAGATGTGTTTTCTCTGTTTTGGAGGTAGGCCAGTCTGGAGGACATGAGGGTGGAATTCAGACTGCATCTTGGGCTCGGTGGTTTCAGTTATGTGAGTATGTAGTTTCGAACTTATATATATATGGTAGTGTCCCTAGGAGTGGGATTGATGGCTCGAAGATTGGTTGCATAGATATGATGAGCATTATGTGACTGCGGTATGTGCTAAGATGGTTTGAGAAGTGACCAGAAGAATTTTCTTGGGGTGTAAAGGACTATGTGTACTTGATTTCTGTCTTGATGTGTTGATCCGTCTTGAGTTTCGAGTGTGTTGAGAGATCTTTCAGTTGTACGTTTCTGGAGCGAAGTAGATATTATGTCTTATTAACTAGTCCAGACTTAGCAGGATTTAGTGATTGCATAGTGGTTATGACCATGATAGTGCATAGAGAGATGCAATCTTGAAGTTAAGCACGTGGGTTATCTCTTGCGGGGTGATCTGAGGTTGTGTGATCCTTATAATGTTTCTATGAAGAGTTTACCTTCTACCAATCGGTTAGATTTGCTGCAATTTCAGTTGGGATTGCTCGAATGAGTTTGCACGACTTTCATTTTACCTGTAATGTCGTTTCAGTTATGTGAGTATGTAGTTTTGGACTTATATCTATGGTAGTGTCCCTAGGAGTGGGAATGATGGCCCAGATAGTGGTTGCATAGATATGATTAGCATTATGTGACTGCGGAATGTGCTTAGATGGTTGGAGAAGTGTCCAGAAGAATTTTCTTTGGGTGTAAAGGCCTATAGGTACTTGATTTCTGTCTTGATGTGTTGAGCCATCTCGAGTTTCGAGAGTGTTTAGAGATCTTTCAGTTCAAAATTTGTGGAGAAAAGTAGATGCTTATTAAAGAGTCAAGACTTAGGATGATTTAGCGATTGCATAGTGGTTATGACCATGATAGTGCGTAGAAAGATGCCAGCTTGAGGTTAAACATGTGGGTTATCTCCTGCAGGATGATCTAAGGTTGTGTCATCCTTATAATGTTTCTATGAAGAGTTTACTTTCTACCAATGGGTTAGGTTTGCTGCAATTTTAGTTTGGATTGCTCGAGTGAGTTTGCACGACTTTCATTTTACCTGTAATGTCATGGATGAGGTGTGAGATGTGTTTTCTCTGTTTTGGAGGTAGGCCAGTCTGGAGGACATGAGGGTGGAATTCAGACTGCATCTTGGGCTCGGTGGTTTCAGTTATGTGAGTATGTAGTTTCGAACTTATATATATATGGTAGTGTCCCTAGGAGTGGGATTGATGGCTCGAAGATTGGTTGCATAGATATGATGAGCATTATGTGACTGCGGTATGTGCTAAGATGGTTTGAGAAGTGACCAGAAGAATTTTCTTGGGGTGTAAAGGACTATGCGTACTTGATTTCTGTCTTGATGTGTTGAACCGTCTTGAGTTTCGAGTGTGTTGAGAGATCTTTCAGTTGTACGTTTCTGGAGCGAAGTAGATACTTATGTCTTATTAACTAGTCCAGACTTAGCAGGATTTAGTGATTGCATAGTGGTTATGACCATGAGAGTGTGTAGAGAGATGCAAGCTTGAAGTTAAGCATGTGGGTTATCTCTTACGGGGTGATCTAAGGTTGTGTGATCCTTATAATGTTTCTATGAAGAGTTTACTTTCTACCAATGGGTTAGATTTGCTGCAATTTCAGTTGGGATTGCTCGAATGAGTTTGCACGACTTTCATTTTACCTGTAATGTCGTTTCAGTTATGTGAGTATGTAGTTTTGGACTTATATTTATGGTAGTGTCCCTAGGAGTGGGAATGATGGCCCAGATAGTGGTTGCATAGATATGATTAGCATTATGTGACTGCGGAATGTGCTTAGATGGTTGGAGAAGTGTCCAGAAGAATTTTCTTTGGGTGTAAAGGCCTATAGGTACTTGATTTCTGTCTTGATGTGTTGAGCCATCTCGAGTTTCGAGAGTGTTTAGAGATCTTTCAGTTCAAAATTTGTGGAGAAAAGTAGATGCTTATTAAAGAGTCAAGACTTAGGATGATTTAGCGATTGCATAGTGGTTATGACCATGATAGTGCGTAGAAAGATGCCAGCTTGAGGTTAAACATGTGGGTTATCTCCTGCAGGATGATCTAAGGTTGTGTCATCCTTATAATGTTTCTATGAAGAGTTTACTTTCTACCAATGGGTTAGGTTTGCTGCAATTTTAGTTTGGATTGCTCGAGTGAGTTTGCACGACTTTCATTTTACCTGTAATGTCATGGATGAGGTGTGAGATGTGTTTTCTCTGTTTTGGAGGTAGGCCAGTCTGGAGGACATGAGGGTGGAATTCAGACTGCATCTTGGGCTCGGTGGTTTCAGTTATGTGAGTATGTAGTTTCGAACTTATATATATATGGTAGTGTCCCTAGGAGTGGGATTGATGGCTCGAAGATTGGTTGCATAGATATGATGAGCATTATGTGACTGCGGTATGTGCTAAGATGGTTTGAGAAGTGACCAGAAGAATTTTCTTGGGGTGTAAAGGACTATGCGTACTTGATTTCTGTCTTGATGTGTTGAACCGTCTTGAGTTTCGAGTGTGTTGAGAGATCTTTCAGTTGTACGTTTCTGGAGCGAAGTAGATACTTATGTCTTATTAACTAGTCCAGACTTAGCAGGATTTAGTGATTGCATAGTGGTTATGACCATGAGAGTGTGTAGAGAGATGCAAGCTTGAAGTTAAGCATGTGGGTTATCTCTTACGGGGTGATCTAAGGTTGTGTGATCCTTATAATGTTTCTATGAAGAGTTTACTTTCTACCAATGGGTTAGATTTGCTGCAATTTCAGTTGGGATTGCTCGAATGAGTTTGCACGACTTTCATTTTACCTGTAATGTCGTTTCAGTTATGTGAGTATGTAGTTTTGGACTTATATCTATGGTAGTGTCCCTAGGAGTGGGAATGATGGCCCAGATAGTTGTTGCATAGATATGATTAGCATTATGTGACTGCGGAATGTGCTTAGATGGTTGGAGAAGTGTCCAGAAGAATTTTCTTAGGGTGTAAAGGACTATGGGTACTTGATTTCTTTCTTAATGTGTTGAACCGTCTCGAGTTTCGAGTGTGTTGAGAGATCTTTCAATTGTAAATTTGTGGAGAAAAGTAGATGCTTATTAAAGAGTCTAGACTTAGGATGATTTAGCGATTGCATAGTGGTTATGACCATGATAGTGCGAAGAAAGATGCCAGCTTTAGGTTAAGCATGTGGGCTGTCTCCTGCAGGGTGATCTAAGGTTGTGTCATCCTTATAATGTTTCTATGAAGAGTTTACTTTCTACCAATGGGTTAGGTTTGCTGCAATTTTAGTTTGGATTGCTCGAGTGAGTTTGCACGACTTTCATTTTACCTGTAATGTCATGGATGAGGTGTGAGATGTGTTTTCTCTGTTTTGGAGGTAGGCCAGTCTGGAGGACATGAGGGTGGAATTCAGACTGCATCTTGGGCTCGGTGGTTTCAGTTATGTGAGTATGTAGTTTCGAACTTATATATATATGGTAGTGTCCCTAGGAGTGGGATTGATGGCTCGAAGATTGGTTGCATAGATATGATGAGCATTATGTGACTGCGGTATGTGCTAAGATGGTTTGAGAAGTGACCAGAAGAATTTTCTTGGGGTGTAAAGGACTATGCGTACTTGATTTCTGTCTTGATGTGTTGAACCGTCTTGAGTTTCGAGTGTGTTGAGAGATCTTTCAGTTGTACGTTTCTGGAGCGAAGTAGATACTTATGTCTTATTAACTAGTCCAGACTTAGCAGGATTTAGTGATTGCATAGTGGTTATGACCATGAGAGTGTGTAGAGAGATGCAAGCTTGAAGTTAAGCATGTGGGTTATCTCTTACGGGGTGATCTAAGGTTGTGTGATCCTTATAATGTTTCTATGAAGAGTTTACTTTCTACCAATGGGTTAGATTTGCTGCAATTTCAGTTGGGATTGCTCGAATGAGTTTGCACGACTTTCATTTTACCTGTAATGTCGTTTCAGTTATGTGAGTATGTAGTTTTGGACTTATATTTATGGTAGTGTCCCTAGGAGTGGGAATGATGGCCCAGATAGTGGTTGCATAGATATGATTAGCATTATGTGACTGCGGAATGTGCTTAGATGGTTGGAGAAGTGTCCAGAAGAATTTTCTTTGGGTGTAAAGGCCTATAGGTACTTGATTTCTGTCTTGATGTGTTGAACCATCTCGAGTTTCGAGAGTGTTTAGAGATCTTTCAGTTCAAAATTTGTGGAGAAAAGTAGATGCTTATTAAAGAGTCAAGACTTAGGATGATTTAGCGATTGCATAGTGGTTATGACCATGATAGTGCGTAGAAAGATGCCAGCTTGAGGTTAAACATGTGGGTTATCTCCTGCAGGATGATCTAAGGTTGTGTCATCCTTATAATGTTTCTATGAAGAGTTTACTTTCTACCAATGGGTTAGGTTTGCTGCAATTTTAGTTTGGATTGCTCGAGTGAGTTTGCACGACTTTCATTTTACCTGTAATGTCATGGATGAGGTGTGAGATGTGTTTTCTCTGTTTTGGAGGTAGGCCAGTCTGGAGGACATGAGGGTGGAATTCAGACTGCATCTTAGGCTCGATGGTTTCAGTTATGTGAGTATGTAGTTTTGAACTTATATATATGGTAGTGTCCCTAGGAGTGGGATTGATGGCTCGGAGATTGGTTGCATAGATATGATGAGCATTATGTGACTGCGGTATGAGCTTAGATGGTTTGAGAAGTGACTAGAAAAATTTTATTGGGGTGTAAAGGACTATGTGTAGTTGATTTCAGTCTTGATGTGTTGAACCGTGTCGAGTTTCGAGTGTGTTGAGAGATCTTTCAGTTGTACATTTGTGGAGCGAAGTAGATACTTATGTCTTATTAATGAGTCCGGACTTAGGAGGATTTAGTGATTGCATAGTGGTTATGACCATTATAGTGCGTAGAGAGATGCAATCTTGAGGTTAAGCATGTGGGTTATCTCTTGCGGGGTGATCTGAGGTTGTGTGATCCTTATAATGTTTCTAAGAAGAGTTTACTTTCTACCAATGGGTTAGATTTGCTGCAATTCCAGTTGGGATTGCTCGAGTGAGTTTTCACGACTTTCATTTTACCAGTAATGTCGTTTCAATTATGTGAGTATGTAGTTTTGGACTTATATATATGGTAGTTTCCCTAGGAGTGGGATTGATGGCTCAGATAGTGGTTGCATAGATATGATGAGCATTATATGACTGTGGAATGTGCTTAGATGGTTAGGGAAGTGACCAGAAGAATTTTCATGGGGTGTAAAGAACTATGGGTACTTCATTTCTGTCTTGATGTGTTGAACCGTCTCGAGTTTCGAGTGTGTTGAGAGATCATTCAGTTGTACATTTGTGGAGCAAAGTAGATGCTTATTAACGAGTCCAGACATAGGAGGATTTAGCGATTGCATAATGGTTATGACCATGATAGTGTGTAGAGAGATGCCAGCTTGAGGTTAAGCATGTGGACTATCTCCTGCGGGTCGATCTGAGGTTGTGTGGTTCTTATAATATCTCTATGAAGAGTTTAATTTCTACCAATGGGTTAGATTTGCTGCAATTTTAGTTTGGATTTCTCGAGTGAGCTTGCACGACTTTATTTTACCTGTAATGTTGTTGATGAGGTGTGAGATGTGTTTTCTCAATTGTGGAGGTAGGCCAGTCTGGAGGACTTGAGGCTGGAATTCAGACTGCAACTTGGGCTCGGTGGTTTTAGTTATGTGAGTATGTAGTTTTGAACTTATATGTATTTTAGTGTCCCTAGGAGTGGGATTGATGGCTCAGATAGTTGTTGCATAGATATGATACACATAATGTGACTGCGTAATGTGCTTAGATGGTTTTAGAAGTGACTAGAAGAATTTTCTTGGGGTGCAAAAGACTATGGGTACTTGATTTCTGTCTTAATGAGTTGAACCGTCTCGAGTTTCGAGTGTGTTGAGAGATCTTTCAGTTGTAGATTTGTGGAGAGAAGTAGATACTTATGTCTTATGAACGAGTCCAGATGTAGGAGGATTTAGCGATTGCATAGTGGTTATGACCATGATAGTGCGTTGAGAGATTCCAGCTTGAGGTTAAGCATGTGGGTTATCTCCTGCGGGATGATCCGAGGTTAAGCATGTTTGGATGCATGATGTATTATATTTCATGGGCATAGGGAAATAATAGAATGATTCGATTTTGTTATTCGCGGTAGATATAGTGTGCATGGAGTAGGAATTCACTCGGTTGCTGAAAGATGGGTTTACTTCTTTAGGTGTTTTTGTGTTAATGGAGCTCATATAGTTGGGGTCGTCTTGGAGCTGCCTTGAATATTAGAGCCGAGTGGATTACTCTCGAGAAGGTCCTAATGAGTTCAAGAATCATATGTGGTATTTGAGGATTTCATGGAATTGTATTTGGCTAAGATCTTATATTTGTATTGGATAGTGTCGAGACTTGCAATATTTTTGTATCATTCTTGATCTATATTTCAGTATCAGAGAGGTTAAAGAAACAGCTTCACAGTAATATCATGTCTCTTTAGAGTAGGTATTTCACATTCGGTACTATTGGGTACTTAAGAGGGAATACATTAGCTTATGGGATTTAGGAAGACGTGGTTTCATGCTAGGATCTGTTGAGGTGAGCTTAAGATAAGGATCATATTTTACTAGCAAGAGAAGTGCTAATTTGAAGGCAAGTCGAGAGGAAATTAGAAGAATGTGTCAGCTTGGTAGTGGTTTGGACCAACATAATAATAGAACTGATATGTTCTTTTGGTTATTTTGGCGCGGCGAGGCTTTATGGGTGTTTTGTTTCAATACTCTTGGGTAGGGCAATCTATTTGACTTGGTTGAGTAGACAGTTTTAGATGGCTTGATTTTATGCTAAGGGCTTTCGAGGAGTTCTCGATGGTATCGACCACAACTTGGGATGGATGATCTCTACATGCATGGGGAGTTTGTTGCGTGTCATGATTTTGTAGAGAAAGATTTTCGAATGATGGAGTGTCTATCCTACGTTTATTCGGAGTTGATAATGGGATTCTCGTTTTTTTATATGATGGCATGATAGATGAGGTGTGTCGTGTGGGATTGAAATTTACATATACAAGTTTGCGTTATAGTTTCGAAGGGAAGGTCCTGAGTTCTACATAGAATGGACGATTTTAGATGTTTCGAAGAATGCTGGCACTATCTGGTATCCCATGAGAAGAGTGTGCATTCCCAGAGGCGCGTAATGTTTTCTCTTGTGGATACTTAATTGGTTTAATGGTAATCACCCGATTGCTGACTGCTGATTTTACAATTCCTCTATGTGGCGCGGAAGACTCATTGGAGCGTTTCTTCTAAGATGATTGTGTATGAGAGATGTGTCATTTATTTGAGTGGTGGAGTTGGGATCCGACATGGAGATTATTGTATTCAAGGGATTTGAAGACTGGACTCCTTGGTTACTGACTCTGAATATAAAGCTAGAGTTAAAAAACTGATGTTATATGTTATGGATAGGTTACTGGGGCTTTTGGAATTTTATTTACCTATTCGTAGATAACCAGATTTGATTTGGGGGCCCATTTGTAGGCCTAATGAGAATGTGTGTTCTACATCAGACTGCATTTTCTTGCTCTGCAAAACTAGTGTTGAGGGGTGTGCCATCGGCTAGAGTTGATCTTAGTCGTGTTCTGATATGTTCCATGTTTTACTCTCCTATGCTACGATGGTTTGTGAGACTGTTGACTATATACACACATGATGCGGTTCTGTTTTGGCCTTGTAGGGAAATTTTAGCGAGATATCTCTACGGGTATTGAATTGTTTATTCTGCCCTGGTTATGGTTTTCATCTTTGTGGTATATTGTTCTATCCAATTCAACATGGTTATGGTCATGCACTTCGCGTGCTTTCAATTTATATACACATGTTTGGTGAGTATGAAAATTTGGGTAAAGTATGTGGATTAGTATGTTTGAATCGAGTACGCGCCGCATTGGAGTTGTGTTGGGATATGATCCTTGGTGCTTATTTCATGTGGTTTGTTCCTCCTTGTGAAATGGGTTAATAGAGCTGCGCTTTGTGGTGGCATCTATTACGCTTGAGGGACAGTTCTCTCAGTCGGTTCTTCTTCAATCATTGGTTGCGTTCGGGTTGTTGCTTGTCAAGTGCACAAATTGCCTCGTATGTAGCTCTTGGTGTCATTGGTGTGGTCTGTCAGTTTAGTGGCTTGCACTGTATGAAATGAGATCCTGGACCTGGAATTTGTGCTATCAAATTTCGTTATGGTAAGTTGGAAGAATAATGTCAGAAGTCAGCTTAGAAGCTATGGTTCTTATCAGGTGAGTGAGCTCCACGACTTGTTGATCTGATGAGTGGTTATGAGTTCCTACGTGTTTCGTTGATCATTGGTAGGTTACGAAGGTTTGTACCAAGGGTTTCATTCGAGATGAGGTATGTTGCCGGTACTAGATTTAGTAATGAGCAACTATTGTGGTTAGAAGGTATTACTATGAGTACATGAGTTATGTGGTATATTATTTGATTATATATTTAAATATTTGGTATGGATTGATACAACTTGTTCATACTATTACAGTGTATAGATTTAAGAATCGGGTCTTATAATGAGTTTCAGATGTTGGAGATTGGGTTCCAATGTTTATGGACTAAGGTTAGAGAAATAATCTTCAGCTGGGTGGTGTTGACGGGCTTATATGGATTGAGGTGGCGTGGGATCACCCATCAGTAAGTGTATGGTGAGTTTCTATGGACTTTAGATGACTTTGAAACGACTTGTGGCACATTTGATGACGAACGTATGTTTAAGTGGGAGAGAATGTAACAACCCGACCAATTTTTTTGAGTATTTGCATTCTGTTTGGTGGTTTGAGATCTTGAGTACCATCATATATTGTATTATGGCTTTCGTGTATGGTCTATTTTTTTTCAAGTGGTTCAGGATTGATTTGGAAGAATGGTTCTCAATTTGGAAGCTTTATGTTGGAAAAGTTTACCAAGTTTTATGGTTCTGTTAAGTCAGCATATTGATTTTAGAGTTGGGAGTATGCCCGGATTTGCATTTGGATGTTTCTAGATGGTTTTTACTCTAATTGGCTAAAGTTGGCAATTTGATGGTTTGGAAAATTCATAGGTATGATCAAGAGTTGAATTTGATGATATCGGCTTCGGATTGTTGTTTTATAAGTTGCAATATGTTTGTTATGTCATTTGGAATTTTGAATTTGAAATGGTTCATTAATCTTGAATTAAGGTACGATTCATAGTTTTGATGTTTTTTTGTGGGATTTGAGGCCTCGAGTAGATCTGTGTTATGTTTTGGGACTTGTTGGCATTCCCGGAGTCCCAAGGGGCTCGATTGAGTTTCGGACAAGTATCAGACCATTTTGGGTCTTGGTTGTTATTGCTAGTTGGTTGCACCTGCAGAAGTTTGCGCGCACGTGTGGAGCCGCAGATGCGGCACAAGAGGTGCAAAACCGCATTTTTTGTGTTACACCCCATGTTTTTGTATGTGAAAGTATGTCGTAAGTCAATTGATGTTAGCTCAGAAATGGGATCTTCTTTTAAAGTACATAGAGTAAGTTAATCATGTTACCTTGGAGGTTACAAATATTTAATATCATGAATAACAAGTACCAAGAGGGTTGGAAAGCTTTGACGCTAAACGAATTGAAGAAAATAAGTTTCGTTGAAAGTTGACAAGTTTGGAATGTTATAACATGTACTTTTGGGGGTGAGACTAGGGTTCTTAACATGATAAGGAGGTTAAGTTATGAGTTATTTTAGTCGTATGACAGTCATGTGTTATGTTTTGAAGTCAAGCGAGTTGTAGAACAAAAGTTGGCAAAGGTCATCACAAGTTACATTCATAAATATGCTGAAAATTAGGTCAAATGAAGCTGAGGTTTTCTCCAAATATACTTGGAATTACGGGGTGATATTACTACCAAATTGAATATCTACGAGTCTAGTTTCTAACACATTTAACCGGTTGTCGATACGACATGGATTAGAGAGATATTTGCATTTTCGCGAGACTGCGCAAGCAACTCTAATGGGACCCACAAAGTCTGTGTAAAACTTCAGCTTGTATTTAAGTCAATTCTCAATCGGTCTTACTCATTTTTCTCGTCCAAAAATGTTCCTAAACCCTCCTAAATTCTATCCAAGGGTTCCTCATGATTCTAGGGTGAAAACCTAAGATAAAAATATGAATCCAACGCTAGAAATACCACAGTGCTTGCTAGATCGTAGTTCTTCATCTTGTGGCTGTTTTGGAGTGTTCTTCAAAGGTAAGTAACCTTAAATTTCGTGTTTTTCTTGTTTATTAAAGTAATAATAATTCCCTCCTTCATATATATTAGATTTCCAAGGCGAACTACAAGAGTTTGCACACCAACTTGAACACCAAAAATTGATTCAAGAATAGAATGCAACACCTATAGTGTTGTGGTGTTATTGAGGTTAGTTGTGGGCTGTGCTTGGTTGAAATTCTGTATTTATTTCTAATGGATAAGTTTAGAATAACATCATACTACATATTATTTAACTTGTTTGTGTGTTGGTTGCATTATTTGAGCAAAATACTACAAGAGGAGACTTGAAATAGTTTGAGATGTTATTATTTTTATTAGACTGTTTTGGAAAGGTTGTTTCCATGAACTATAAATGGTTGGAAACCATTGAAAATGACTTTATTATGATGTTTCTTATTATAACATATTGTCTACATGTCGAACTTGTTTTTGGTACTGTGAGTATGAAGAGAAAGGAGAACATAACAATGGAAAGTTGTACTTGTTGTTGTTGTTAGATTGTTGGGCTGTTTGAGGGTGAACTAGGAAATGAATAGGAGGTTCTATGTACTCACATTATACTCAATACCATGCTGGATATGTTTTTAATTTAGTGAATGAATGACTTTAGGGTTAAAGGGTTCAAAAGGGATTCAATCCGAGTTTGCCGCTCGTCGTGATATGTTGATGACTTGTTTATGAAATATTTTTGACACTATTGTTGATGTTTATCTTATTGTATTTATCTGGTTGTTGTTTTTGGTACATGGTATTGGAGGAGGAATACTTCCCAAATTTACACAAACGAGCTAATACTTTAAGTTGCGGACTTAGTATTTACTCATCAATGAATTTGAATCTCCTTATGCTATGGTAGGTTAAGTTGAGGTTTTTGAAGATTTTCTTTGAAGGTATTAAGTAATTAATGAAGTTAAGGTATGTTAAGTCAATTCCTTGTTTCTTTTGGCATGATCTAAGTGAAATGAACGTAAACGATACGATATTTCATACTGGATCTATTCGTTGCAACCAAGGTTATCCATGTTCTTCATTCCTTATAAAGTAATAACATGTATGTAAGATCCTTGAATCCTATTGAGGTCCATATTTATGGCATGGATGTCCATAATATTGATTGAAGGTGCAACGACCCTAAGTAACTTCAAAAGGTTTAGGACATGATTCCATGAGTCTAGCATGTATTATATATATGTGTCAATTTTACTCTGCCGAGCCTCGGTGGCTGGGTACGGTACCTACTGTGCAACCACTGATCAGGTGGGTTTCATCGAGCTCCATGTGGCCGGATACAATTCTACCGAGCCTTATGATGGTCGGGTACGTTTTTACCGAGCCTATTATGGCCAGTACGATATGATGATGATGATGCCCATAGAGGAATATGTTTTAAAGGTTTATGTGTGTGTGTATATATATATATATATATATATATATATATACGTATCATGAATTTCATGTCAGTAGACCTCAGAGGCAATAAGATGTTACAGGTTGTATCTTCTCTTCCTCTCTTTACATTATTGTTTTTATTTATGCTTACCTGCCTTAAATACTCAGTACATTATTCGTATTGACGTCCCTTTTTCTTTGGGACGCTAAATTTCATTCCCCCAGATCCCGATAGATAGGTTGGCAGTCCTCCTAGTAGGCTATCAGCTCAGCGCAAGGTGTTGGTGCACTCCACTTGCTCCATAGTTTCCTATTTGGCCAGTATGCTTTGGACATGTATTGATAGGTATGGCGGGGCCATGTCTCGACCTTTATGACGTTTATGTACTCTTAGAGGCTCCAGTTCATGACTTCGTGGTTCCATCTATGTCAGATGATGAGCAGCGTAGGCTGGAGAGGTTTAGTAGACTTATGCCTCCAACATTCAGTGGTACTGGGGGCGAGGATGCCTACGGTTTTCTGGATAAGTGTGAGCGAATTATTCGTACTGCTGGGATTCTGGAGACTAGTGGGGTCTCATTTGATACTTTTTAGTTTTTCGGTGACGCTTTCACTTGGTGGGAGTCTTTTGAGAGGCGTAGTCCTGTTTGTTCAGCACCCCTCACCTAGCAGCAGTTCTCCACTATCTTCTTGGAGAAGTATGTAACGGAGTCCCACAGGGAGGAGCAGTGCAGGCGTTTTGAGCAGCGAAGGCAGGGGGAGCTATCAGTGACGTAGTATGAGATGCGGTTTTTGGAGTTGGATCGTCATGCCACCGATCCCTACTGATAGTGAGAGGATTATGAGGTTCATGGATGGCCTCACTTATGAGCTCTACCTTTTCATGACTCGGGAGAGAGTATCATGTACTACCTTCAAGCAGGTTGTTCATATTGCTCGAGATATTTAGTCGGTTTACCGCTAGGAGCGGGTAGAGAGGGAGGCCAAGAGGCCTCGTGGATCGGGTGGTTCTAGTGGTGCTCCTTCCAGGGGGGGCATATTCAACATGGTAGGGGTCGTTCGTTCAGGCCTCCTCAGTCAATCCGCCCAGCCTATAGTGGTTCATCGTTGGGGCATGGTCCATGTTGTTCTCAGCCAGGACGTTCTTCATTCGGTGCCCTCCCAGCCCAAGGTGTAGCTCGAGCACCACCAGTTTAGAGTTCCTCTATGAATGATTCTCCTAGTGGCCATTCTGGTTCCAGGGGCTTCTATCAGCCCTCGTCTCCAGCTCCAGAGAGTTGTTTTGAGTGTGGCGAGTTTGGGCACATGTGGAGGCAGTGTCCACATCGTCCTGGTCGTTATTCTCAGTAGAGGGGCCAGCCCTCGACTTCAGCTCCAGTTACTTCACCACCTGCCCAGACAACCAGGGGTGGTAGTCAGTCAGCTAGAGGCCGCCCTAGAGGAGGAGGTCGCGCAGGTGGAGGTCAGACACATATGTATGCATTTCCAGCCAGGCCAGATGTTATGGCCTCCGATGCAGTGATCGCAGATATTGTCTCAGTTTTTTGCCGAGATGCTTTTGCTTTATTTGTCCCTGGTTCTACATATTCCTATGTTTCTTCATATTTTACCCATTTTCTGGATATGCCCCGTGAGTCATTAGTTAGACTTGTTCGTGTGACACCTCCAGTGGGCGATATTGTAGTTGTGAACCGTGTGTATCGGTCGTGTGTGATATCTATTAGGGGTCTGGAGACCCGAGTGGGCCTACTGTTACTCTGTATTGTCGATTTTGATGTGATATCGGGCATGGATCGGCTATCTCCGTGTCACGCTGTTCTTTATTTTCATGCTAAGACCGTGACCTTAGCTATTCCAGGATGTCCGAGGGTTGAGTGGAGAGGTTCATCTGAGTATATGCCTAGCAGGGTGATTTCCTACCTAATGGCCCAACGGATAGTTGAGAAGGGGTGTTTATCTTATCTGGCTTTTGTGAGGAATGTGAGTGGTGAGACTCCCACTATTGACTCGGTTCCTGTGGTCCGTGACTTTTCGGACGTGTTTCATGTAGACCTGTCAGACATGCCACCTAACAGGGACATTGTTTTCTGTATTGACTTGGTGCCAGGCACTCAGCCTATCTTTATTTCACCTTATCGTATGGCACCAGCGGAACTAAAGGAATTAAATGAGAACCTTCAGGAACTCCTGGATAAGGGGGTCATTCAGCCTAGTGTGTCACCTTGGGGTGCACTAGTGTTGTTTGTAAAGAAGAAGGATGGTTTCATGCGTATGTGTATTGATTATCAGCAGCTGAATAGGGTTACGGTGAAGAACTAGTATCCCTTCCCTCGTATAGATGACTTGTTTGATCAGTTGCAGGGTGCTAGGGTATTTTCAAAGATTGACTTGCGTTTCGGCTATCATCAGTTGAAAATTCGGGGGCCAGACATTCCGAAGACTACTTTCAAGACTAGATATGGTCATTATGAGTTTCTGGTTATGTCTTTCGGGCTGACCAATGCCCCAGCAGCCTTTATGCACTTGATGCACAGTTTATTCCGGCCTTATCTGGATTCTTACGTCATCGTGTTTATTGACGATATCTTGGTGTATTCCCAATCTCGGGAGGATCATGAGCATCATTTGAGAGTTTTTCTTCAGACCTTGAGAGGGATGAGATTGTATGCATAATTTCCAGAGTGTGAGTCCTGGCTTGATTCAGTAGCTTTCCTGGGGCACGTGGTGTATAGTGAGGGTATTCATGTTGATCCAACGAAGGTAGAGGCGGTGCAGAGCTGGACTAGACCGTCATCAGCACCTATGACTAGACTAACCCAGAAGGGTGCTCAGTTCAGGTGGACTGAGGAGTGTACGAGAGCTTTCAGAAGCTCAAGTCAGCTTTGACTACAACTCCAGTATTGATTTTGCTTATGGTTCCAGGTTCTTATAAAGTTTACTGTGATGCCTCGAGAGTTATCCAGTGCATGATCTTGAGCTAGCAGCTATTGTCCACGCCTCGAAGATTCGACGTCATTAATTATATGGAGTGCATTGTGAGATTTTCACTGATCACCGTAGTTTGCAGCATCTGCTTAAGCAAAGGGATCTGAATTTGCGTCAGAGGAGTTGGTTGGAACTTCTCAAGGATTATGACCTCACTATTTTATATCATCTGGGGAAGGCCAATGTAGTGGCCGATGCCCTGATTCGCAGAGTAGAGAGTTTGGGGAGTCTAGCCTACCTTCCAGTAGTAGAGCGTGCATTAGCACTTGATATTCAGGCTTTAGCGGGTCGGCTGGTGAGATTTGATCTATCAGAGCCCCCACGGGTATTAGCTTGTGTAGCCTCCAAGTTTTTTTCTTTATGATCAGATTAGAGCATACCAGTATGATGATCCACACTTGCTCGTTCTTCAGGACAGGGTCGCGGTGATGCCAGGGATATGTTTATTGGTGATGATGGAGTCATGAGGATTCAGGGCCGGATTTGCATGCCCAATGTGGATGAACTTCGACTTTTGATTCTAGCTGAGGCCCATAGTTCACGGTATTCCATCCATCTGGGTGCCGCAAAGATGTATCAGGATCTGAGACGACATTATTAGTGGAGGCAGATGAAGTAGGGACTTTGTTGAGGTTGTGGCTCGGTGTCTCAACTATCAGCATGTCAAGTATGAGCACTAGAGACCAGGTGGATTGCTTTAGAGATTGGATATTCCGGAGTGGAAATGGGAGCGGATCAGCATGGACTTCGTAGTTGGGCTCCCACGGACTTCGAGGAGGTGTGATGCTATATGGGTTATTGTGGATCGGCTGACTATGTCCACGCACTTCATTCCTGTTGGTACTACTTACTCTCCGGAGCGGTTAGCTGAGATTTATATCAGGGAGATTGTCTGATTGCATGGGGTTCCAGTTTGTATCATTTCTGATAGAGGTACTCAGGTCACATCTAAGTTTTGGAGGGCCGTGCAAAGGGAGTTAGGTACTCAGGTTGAGTTGAGCACAACATTTCATCCTCAGACCGACGGGCAGTCGGAGCGTACTATTCATATTTTGGAGGATATGTTGCATACATGTGTCATTGATTTTGGGGGTTCATGGGACCAATTTCTGCCACTCGTTGAGTTTGCTTATAATAATAGTTATCAGTCGAGTATCCAGATGGCTCCGTATGAGGCTTTATATGGTAGGAGGTGCAGATCTCCGGTTGGTTGGTTTAAGCCGGGAAAGGCTAGCCTATTGGGCACAAACCTGGTTCAGGATGCCTTGGGTAAGGTGAAGTTGATTCAGGAGAGGCTTCGCATGGCGCAGTCTAGGTAGAAGATTTATGCGGACCGGAAGGTCCGAGAAGTGTCTTTCAAGGTTGGGGAGAAAGTGTTGCTGAAGGTGTTACCCATGAAGGGTGTTATGAGGTTTGGGAAGAGGGGAAAGTTGAGTCCCAGGTTCATTGGGCCTTTTGAGGTGCTTCAGAGGATTGGGGAGGTGGCGTATAGACTTTCCTTGCCTCCCAGCTTATCGAGTATTCATCCGGTCTTCCATGTTTCGATGCTCCGAAGTTATGTTAGTGACCCGTCTCATGTTTTGGACTTCAACACTCAACTCAAGGGTGATATGTCATATGAAGTAGAGCCAATGGCTATTTTGCCTCGTCAGGTCAGGAAACTGAGGTCTAAGGATATAGCTTCAGTGAAGGTTCAGTGGAGAGGACAGCTGGTGGAGGATGCCACCTGGGCGACCGAGCGGGAGATGCGGAGTAGATATCCTCACTTATTCGAGACTCTAGGTATGTTTCTAGACTCGTTCGAGGACGAACGTTTGTTTAAGAGGGGGAGGATGTAACGACCCGGCCGGTCGTTCCGTGAGATTAGCCCTGTTTCCCCCATTTTTGCTTTATCATATGCTGCTTAGCCTATTTATGTTGTGTTGGGTCGGTTGGTTCAGGTTCAGAGTGGTTGTGGTGAGAACAGAGACACTTAGTCTCTTAAATTAGCTTGATAGTTCAAAAAGTCAACTAGGAGTTAACTTATTGGTAAACGACCTCGGAATGCGGATTGTATATCTGGGATAGCTTCGTTAGGTGATTTGGGACTTAGGAGTGTGTTCAGAATGATGTTTTGATGTCCGATGTAGAATTAGGCTTGAATTGGCGAAAGTTATTTTTTGGCGATTTCTGGTCGGCCGGGGAAAATAGGCCATATGGGTCGGAATAGAATTCGGGAAATTGGAGCAGGTTCATAATGTCATTTTGGATATGTGTGCAAATTTTCAGGTCAATCAGATGTGTTTAGGATGGTTTCGGCATCCTTGGCGAAATTTAGAAGTTTCAAAGTTCTTAGGCTTGAGTTTGATGTGATTTTTGTGTTTTTTTGTTGTTTTTGGTTTTTCGAAGGCTCGACTAAGTTTGAATGATGCTATGGGGTGTGTTGGTATGTTTTGTTGTTACCCCGAGGCTTTCGAGATTTATTTCGGATGGTTAGCGGAGATTTGGACTTAGGAAATTGCAGCAAAGTAGTTGCTGGTGTGAATTTACTAGCGTGGCCGCACCTGCGAATGGGGGGCCGCATGTGCGATGTCCGCAGGTGTGAAAAGAGGCCAGGCTGGAGGAATCCACATGTGCGAGGCATGGGTCGCACTTGCGAAGCCCCAGGTGCGGAAAAACACTCGCAGGTGCGAAGTTTGGATTGTTAGTGGGATTTCGCAGGTGCGCACCTGGGACCGCAGGTGCGGGTCTGTAGGTACGAAGAGTGGTCCGTAGGTGCGGATTAACTGGACATAAAATATAAATAGGTGCCTCCGTGAAAGTTTGGTCATTGCGGGTTGAGCTGGTTTGAGAGCAAATTGAAGGAGGAATTCGAGGGTCTTCAGTGGAGGTAAGTTTCCCGGATGATAAACTCGTTCCTATGTTATTTTGTGACGGATTAGGCTTTAAATTTGAGGAATTTAAGGTAGAAAGTTGGGAAAAATGGGAGGAAGTTTGGAAAATTCTTTTGGTGATTTGAACGGGCAATTCTGGTCCGATTGTGGTGTTCTTGGTATGTGTAGAATCATGGGAGGACGAGCATTCCAGTGATATAACTTTTATTGTATTCCAAGACGTGGACCCGGGGCTCAGGTTAAGCCAAATTTCGAAAATTGTGTCTAAATTGATAATTTTCGATTGGGTTTTAGTCCTTTAGCGTATATTGATGACGTTAATCTGGTTTTGGTCAGATTCGGAGCATTTGGGAGAAAATTCGAGGGGCAAGAGCATCGCGGGGTAGCTTTTGGGCTATTTTGAGTTAAGTAACGATTGTAACTCTAAATTTGAGGGTATGAAACCCCGGTATGTTATATTGTTTTGATAAATGACGTGACGTACATGCTAGTTGACGAGCGTCTGGGCGTGCACCAATAGGGATTGTGACTTGGTGCGTCCCATAGCGACTATTAAGCCGCGTATTTGATTTGAAACCTTGTGATATCGTGTATTTTCGAAATTTATACCTTTTTATGGGCTGTGAGCCATGTTTGGGGCCTTGTGCCGACCTGTTTAGACCCCGGAGGTACTTTTACACTATTCTCACACTATCCTGATAGAACAATTGTGAACTCATTCATGTTTTCCTACTTGTTGTTATTTTCACTATTATCGCACTATTTTGAAAATCTGAGAGGTATTTTGGGCTGAGTCCTGTGAGTTGAGATGAATTGCCCAAGTGGCTTGTGAGGATGACTCAGTGAGGCCAAGAGCCGAGTATGTAAGGATAGTTATGGATCGGGCTGCACACCACAGCAACATATATGTTAAATATTACATGCAGATCGAGATGCACGCCGCAGCAATATATATTATGTATGGATCGGGTTACACGCCGCAACAATGTATGTTATATATGGATCGGGTTGCACGCCGTAGCAATGTACATATTGGACCGGGCTGCACGCCGCAACAGATATAGCGTTTGGGCTGAAGGAGCCCCTCCAGGAGTCTGTAAACCCCTAGTGAGCGCAGTTGACTATTATATGGATCGGGCTGAATGTCGCAGCGTATGTTATAAGGATCGGGCTGCACGCCACAACAGTATATATATATATATGTTGTGCAGCAGGCTTCCCGCCGCAACAGTTGTGTGTATTCATGGTACTTGCTGAGTACGAGTGTTTAAGTGAGAGCATGAGATACTGATAGTGGAGTCACAAGTGATCGAGAGGCTTTATTGTGACTGATACTATGCCCGAGGGTCTTATATTTTATGAAACTATTGTTTTCACTCTTCTTTACACTGAGCATGTGATGATAATGTTGGATAAATGATTTTATGCGAGATTTTTAAATGGAAGCTGGAGTTTTATGAAATATTCGGAATGCAGATTCCTGGCTTGATTTATTCATTTCCACTGTCATTCATTATATGGATTTTCATGACTTGTCAATGCTCGTCACTACACTCAATTTTTTAGTTACTTTGATTAATTACTGAGTTGGCGTACTCACGTTACTCCATGCACCTCTGTGTACAGATCCAGGTACCGGACCATCTCAATAGTTGATTTTCGGACGTGATTGGAGTTGTTCCAGGATCGAGGTAGCTGCTCAATATCCCCAGCTCACCTCCTTTCCTTTCCTCAGTTCATAGTTTGGTCGTTTTACTTCAAGCTTTTGTAGTAGCAAATCACCTCATTCTAGATGCTCATGACAGTTGACTCCAGGCTTTGGGGAAGTGTATAAATTGTTCATCTCATTTTGCTATTTTAAAATCTGCTAATTTTGGGAAATTATGAAATATTATGATAGCCTGGAATGGTTGGCTAGCCTATTTCCATGGTAGGCGCCATCACGACCGACCTAGGATTTGGGGTCGTGACAATGTAAGGACCTTGCCAGTTGGGAGAGAATTTCCCTTTGACTTTATGTTGATGCTGCAAGATCTTTTTCAACACCAGCTGCCCTGGTGTGAACTGTCTCAGCTTAACTCCTTTATTGAAGGCTCTGGACATTTGGTTCTGATAAAGTTTTCTATGACATACCGCGTTCATCCTCTTCCATTCTACGAGGTCTAGCTGCTCATAACGGCTCCTTATCCATTATGCATCGCTGAGCTCAGCTTCTTGTATGATTCTCACGGAAGTAATTTCTACTTCGGCAGGAATAACAACTTTAGTACCATAAACTAGCAAATAGGGAGTTGCCACGGTTGATGTGCGGACTGTGGTACGGTATCCCAGTAAGGCGAATGGTAGCTTCTCGTGCCATTGTTTGTGATTTTCTACCATTTTACTCAATATCTTCTTGGTGTTTTTTTGGCAGCTTCCACGTCTCCGTTCATTTGGGGTCTATATGCTATGGAATTCTTGTGCTTGATTTTGAAAGTCTCACACATGGATTTCATCATATCACTGTTGAGATTGATGGCGTTGTTAGTGATGATTGACTCCCGAACCCCGAATCAATAGATAATTCGGTTGCGAACAAAATTCGCAACGACCTTCTTTATCACAGCTTTGTAAGATGCGACTTCAACCCACTTAGTGAAGTAGTTGATAGCCACTAAAATAACCAAATGCCCATTTGAGGCGGTGGGATCGATTCGACCAATGACATCCATCCCCCAAGAGGCAAAGGGCCAATGTGAGCTTGTTGCATTAAGCTTGTTTGGTGGAACTTCTATCATGTCTGCATGCACTTGACATTGATAACACTTCTGAACATACTTGATGCAATCTGTTTTCATGGTCATCAAAAAGTAACCTGCCCTGAGTATCTTCTTGGCTAAGATAAAACCATTCATATGCGGGCCGCAGGTCCCAACATATATCTCCTAAAGCAACTTAGAAGCTTCCTTTGCATCGACACACCTTAATAGTCCTAGATCAGGAGTTATTCTATATAGGGTTCCTCCATTGTGGAAGAAATGGTTGGACAACCTCCGAAGTGTGCGATTTTGAGTATGGTTTGCATGCTCCGGGTATTCTCCTTTCGCCAAATATTCTTTGATGTTGTGGAACCAAAACCTTCTATCTGTTTTCTCTTCTACATGAGCACAATATGGCCGCTGATTATAGATACTTATTGGGATATGATCAATGAAGTTCTTGTCTGGATGCTGTATCATTGATGACAAATTGGCCGATGCATCGGCAAACTCATTCTCAATTCTGGGAACATGCCGAAACACTATCTTTGTGAATCTTTTCTTCAATTCCTGCACATATTGCAGATATGGAAATATCTTGGAATTCTTCATAGCCCATTCTCGTTATACCTGGTGCACAAGTAGATCTGAATCGCCGATTACCAGCAGTTCCTAAATGCTCATGTCAACATCCATGTTGAGTCCTAGTATGCAAGCTTCATATTCTGCCATCTTGTTGGTGCAAGGGAATCTGAGTTTCGCTGATACCAGATAACGTTGACCAGTTTCTGATACCAAGATGGCTCGAATGCCGACTCCCTTGAAGTTTGCCGCTCCATCAAAGAACATTTACCAACCATTGTATGCTAAGAATGTCTTCTCCTACGAATGATACCTCTTCATCGGGAAAATACATTTTTAAGGGTTCGTATTCTCCTCCCACAGGGTTTTCAGTAAGGTGGTCTGCGAGTGCCTGTCGCTTGACTGCTTTCTGAGTTACATAGACAATGTCGATTTCACTAAACAAGATTTGTCACTTAACGAGCTTGCCAGTGGGCATGGGCTTCTGAAAGATATACTTCAAGGGATCCATTCTCGATATGAGATATGTTGTATAGGCACAGAAGTAATGCCTCAGCTTCTGAGCTATCCAGGTCAAGGCACTACAGGTTTGTTCCAGTAGAGAATATTGTGCTTCATACGGTGTAAACTTCTTACTCTGGTAGTAGATGTCCTGTTCTTTTCTCCCTGTTTCGTAGTGCTGCTCCAGAACATAACCGAAATCTCCATCTAGCACTGTAAAGTAAAGTAGTAGTGGCCTACCTGGATATGCGGGACTAAAACTAGTGGTGTTGATAAGTACCCCTTGATTTTTTCAAAGGCCTTTTGACATTCCTCGGTCCAACTTGTTGCAGCGTCCTTCTTCAACATCTTGAAAATTGGCTCACATAGTACCGTAGACTAGGCTATGAAACGGCTGTTGTAGATGAGGCGTCCCACGAAACTCATTACATTCTTTTTGCTTTCAAGTGGTGGTAACTCCTTCGTGGCTTTGACCTTTGATGGATCCAATTAGATTCCCCGGCGGATGACGATGAATCCCAATAGCTTTCCGGCAGGAACCCCGAATGCACACTTTGTGAGGTTTAGCTTTAGGTTGTAGTTTCGTAGTCTGTCGAACAATTTCCTCAAGTCCGCTAAATGATGTGCGGCCTTCTTGGATTTAATGATGACATCATCCACATATACCTCGATCTCCTTCTATATCAGATCATGAAAAATAGTAGTCATGGTCCTCATGTATGTGGCCCGGCATTATTAAAGCTGAATGGCGTCATCTTGTAACAGTACACCCCCAATGGTGTAATGAAAGCCGTTTTCTCAGAGTCCTCCTCGTCCATCCAGATCTTATGGTAACCGACGAATAAATCCACAAAAGACTTGAGTTCATGCTTGGCACAATTGTCGATCAGAATGTGTATGTTTGATAGAGGGAAATCATCCTTGGGACTTGCTCTGTTTAGATCCTGATAATCAACACAGACTCTAACTTTCCCGTCATTCTTCGGAACTAGAACAATGTTGTCTAGCCAAGTTGGATATTCAACTAACCTGAGGACCTTGGCTTTGATCTGCTTAGTAACCTCCTCTTTGACTTTCAGGCTCATATCAGGCTTGAATTTCTCGAGTTTTTGCTTTACGGGTGGGCACATTCGATTATTGGGCAGCTTGTGGGCCACAATGGATGTGGTTAAGCCGGTCATATCATCACATTAACATGCAAAGATGTCCTCATACTCCTTCAAGAACATAGTATACTTCTCTTTCTCTGACAGTGACAAGTGTATGCTGATGCGGGTCTCCTTGACGGTTTCAGAATTCCCTAAGTTAACTATCTCAGTTTCGTCCAGGTTGGACTTGGGTTTGTTCTCAAAATTCTCTACTTCTCTAACGATATCTTCAGGTATTACGTCTTCTTCTTCTGAATCACTGTACTTTTGTTGCATTGTCTCATTACATGTCACAGTCGTCGGTTCATGAAGATGAGAAATAACAATGCTGCAAGGATAAAGATATGAATGAAAAATATTGATAAGAAAACATCAAGCCATTAAAAAATGTCAAACGAAATGAGTTTCAATAACTCAAATAACGTTTTTGGAACCTTGAAAAATATTGTTTAAGACAAAAGAAAAATTCAAAAGTGGAAATCATTTTTTAGAAAAAATAAACAATGTCATTCAGCATCGCTACCCTGGGACTTGTCAGGCCCTTGATGGTCTAATAATCCAGTTCATGAGGAATGCTCCTCTCTCAACAGCTGGGATGGTAGAGCCTACCTCCTCCTTCTCCTAGACAATTACACAACAGTCCATGTCATCATCTTCCAAGAACAAACTCCTCAATCCCACCAACGCTTCTTCTTCCTCTGATCCCCATATAATATCGGCCTGATGGAAGGTCTGATTCAGGCGTGGAACAAGCTGCTCAAGTTTATAGTATGGGCCACGCCACGGTGGTGATAAATCTTGGTGTTCATGCCAGGTGTATTGGTATCCCAACACAAAAGTGGTACCGTGGTGCTTTGGCTGTATTGGTTTGGAGATGCACCGAAGATTCCTACCAAGCCCCTTGACGGGCTCATATCCCCTCCATGCTAGCATGCTTGCTATCTTGCTACTCCACCACTTATCTTTCTTAATCGCGTTTACCCGCTAGATATGATGGTAGGTTTCTCCACCTAACCTTCTTTTATTTTCAATCACTTGGATAGTCTGACTAGTGTAAATGGGGTTCTCCCATCCCCATGGATAATTACTTTTTGGTTGTTCCATTCGAACTTCACGGCCTGCTGTAAAGTAGATGCTACATCCCGAGCGGCGTGTATATGTGGCCATCCCAACAACAGATTGTAAGAGGCGGATATGTCCAGTACATGAAGCTCAACATCAAACCATGTAGGGCCCATCTGCAGGCAGAGATTAGTTTCTCCAATGGTAGCTCTTTGAGACTCATTGAATGCTTTCACATTCATAGTTCCCTCTTGTATCTCATGTAGGCCTTTCCAACCTCTTCAAATGCTGATGCTGGAACCTCCGTCAATCAAAACTCTGGCGATGAACTTATCTTTGCATTGCACTGTGATGTGCAGTGCCCTATTATGATTCAACCCTTTAGGTGGCAGCTCGTCCTCATGGAAGGTGATTTTATGTCTTTCTAGCACATGTCCCACCATATTGGCCATTTCTCCACCAGTGATATTGTTGGGTACATATGCTTCACTCAACACCTTCATTAGAGCATTCTTGTGTGCTTCAAAATTTTGCAGCAGCGACAGGATAGATATCTAAGCGGGATTCTTGTTAAGATGATCAATGACAGAGTACTCCCTTGAATGTACCTTCCTCCAGAGGTCTTCTGGACCAGTCTCAATGACAGGCGGTTTGTTAGAAGCTTGCCCACTGGTTTCTCCTAAGTGTTCAGGTGTGTAAATCCTTCCTGTCCTGGTCATTCCTTGTGCAGTGCTGGATTCTTATGGCTTTGACTTTCCCTTTCTTCTAGACTCGGCCACATAATCCTAAGGTACATCATTGGAACTGAAGGGTGGTGTGGACATCACAATTACAATGAAAGGTATGGCCACCTCCAGTTCAAATGGAGTGAGTATTTCAGCGGGTGGCGTTACTTATACTTCTAAAGGAACATATGTGGATATCTCAACTCCAACTAGCAACCGTGCATGCACCACAATGGGATTGAGTGTGACTACATGTTTCTTAGGATCATCACCTTCTAGAATAAGCCCTATTGATCCCTCGGGATCCCACTCTTCATTTCTATCATGCTGACCCCTCCACCCCTATGATCTGAGAGAGGATTGTTGCGGACATTGGGTGCAGTTTCCTTTGCCTGTATGACCTTATTGTCGACCAGTGTTTAGATTTTGTCTTTCAAGGTGCGGAACTTGTCTACAGTTTGTCCCTTCATACCAGGATGATATGCACAGGTCTTGTTTGGATTGACCCATTGAGATGAATTCTCTATTGCAACAATGGGAATAAGGGTGACATATCCAGCAACTTTCAACCTTTCATATAACTGGCCGATGAGCTTAGTAATGGCGGTGTACTGTCTGGGTGGTTTGCGGTCAAAATTAGGCTTGGGTTTTTGGTAGTTTGGACGAGTTGGAGGTGACTGATAATAGGATGGTTGGGTGTTATAGGTGTGGTAGGTAGTAGCAACTTGGGAATATATGGGAGGTGATGGTTGGTATATGGGTGGAGGTGTTTGGTATGTGAGTGGAGGGGTCTGGTATACAAATGGAGTTTTGTGTCCCTAGGCAACCATTAATATTCCCACATCTTTCTTCTTTGATATACTACCTGATTGCAATGCTTCATTCGTGGCCTGCAGTGCCTTGAAATTTTTCACCACCCCGCTTTTAATACCTTCTTCAATCCTTCCTCCGAGTTTTATGATATAAGAGAACTTATGGTTCTCAATGACCATTAGCCTTTCATAATATTGTGGATCCTATGGCCGGACAAAGAACTTGTTCATTTGTTCCTTGTCCAATGCTGGTCTAACCTTGGCTACTTCGAACCTCCATCGAGTAGCATACTCGCGGAAAGTCTCAGTTGGCTTCTTCTTTAAGTTCTTGATATAGAATAAATCTAATGCATTCTCGTATTAAATCTGAACATGTCCATGAAGTCGGAGGCCATGGTCATCCAATTGGCCCACTTCTTAGGATTCTGGCTTATTTACCAGGATAGAGCATCTCCGATAAGACTCCTCATGAAGAGCTTCATTCGAATCCTTTCATATTTTCCGACCCCCACGAGCTTGTCACAATAAGTCCTCAGATGAACTTTGGGATCACCCGTTCCGTCAATCATATCGAACTTGGGAGGTTTGTAACCCTCCGAAAATTCCACATCCGGTTTTATGCATAAATCCTCATAGTTCATACCTTCTATTCCTTTACCCCCTTCAAAACCCTGAACCCTACTTGTCAACTTCTTGATCTCTTCAGCCATGTTTCTTGATGAGCAGGTCCTTCTCAACGAATTATGGTGTATATGAGATGGGTTGAGTGGAGTGAGGTAGGGTTTCTATGTATATAGGGTTGTTCTGGTGAAGTCCAGGAGTTTGGGCATAATGATTATCATTGGTGGATTTTTGTGGTTCAGGAATAATTTGTGGGGTATTTTGGGGAGTATGGTAGGTGTTTTGTGGGTATTGAGTAGGGAGATGCTGATTTTGAGGAGGGGTTGTATACTGGTGAGGTGAGTGAGGATTTTCTGGGTGTTTGTTAGGTGTATTCTGAGATGGTGCAGGGTTTTGGGTGTCGGGGATATTCAATGTGAGGGAGAGATTTTCCAAGTTACGGACCTGATCAAGATCGCCTTGTAGAGCAAGTATCTTCAAGCCGTAAAACAAAATCATTTGGGGCCTAAGTGCCCAGACCATCAAAAGTTTCACCGTTCTCAACATGTGCAGTGTTGTCTATTCTAATGTCGTTCATGTCATCCATGTTAGCTTTCCCTTTGCCTTTAGGTACACTTGGAGGAGGAGTAGTGGAGGGCTCTGGATCTGGTATGATAAGCTGATGATGCCAGTATTCATGAACCAACCTTGGGGAATGGGAATAATCAAAAAGGAAAGGAGAGGAAGGAAAACAAAAAGTAACCAAATCAGTAAAGGTTCCAAAAAGAATATTTTCAATATATAAACACATAATGCGGGAACGTAAATTCGCGTCCTAATTTGGGAGCCTCGTTGTGCCCGAGGTAGGTCTAGCGACAAGTTGATTTGGAGAATTTTAGTGTTGATAATTGCCTCATTTCATTAATGTAAAAGTAGATGAATCAAAAACGACACTAAATAAGATAAGTCATTAATGACATTGGGCCTTATTACATTTGAAAAGGCAGGTAAATCTAATCTACTTGGTCCTAGAAGGACTTTCCCCAGGCTTGATCTTCTTGGCTCCATCGATCAGGTTCCCCAGGTCGTGCATTCCCAACAGCAGGTATACTCTCGCTAGATGTCCTCATTTTCTTCGCTCAGCATTCTGGCAGTCGGCGACTTTTTTCCTCGTCTTCTCCTCTAACTCCATCAGACCATGCTCTAAATATTCCAACCTTTCAAAAGATTTGATAGCCCTTTCCCTACATTCATTGATCAGTTCCATATCAGTATTGTGTTGCTCCAGATGCTCGGCCTCGGTGAACCCTTTTAAGCAGTTTATTGTATTTCACTTGGGCTTCAGCGACTTCATAAATGACCCTGTTTCCCCGATCGATTCCCGGCTCAGCTACCCCTACTATGTTGTCTTCCAACCATGATAGGTAAAAGCATGCATGCCCTGCGTGGTACCTATCTGGCTCGATGGTATCCCTTTCTATAATAACATTTAGATGACACATATGTTGAGCTCCACATTTGTACGGGATGTCATCATCCTGAAAATCTGCCCTGTAATGACTCATCTTAGAAACTTGTGGTATGACTTTCTTCCTGCCTGCCTGTCTCATAACCCTGATTGAAACATAAGGTTATATGCCCCTTAACCCGATCAACACTAGGTGTGGAGCGTCCCTAGATCTGATGATGGACTCACTGGTATGGAACCATTCGAACATCTATTGAACCTGGTCCTCAGTCAAATTGTCAAAAACCTTTGCCCATTCTGTAGCATTTTCCGGTTGAGCAAACCTGTCTGGGATGTAAGTCATTCTCTTAGGGTGATGGAAGGCTATATGATCATTCCATGCCCTTCTTTGAAATCTTGACGATATTGGCCCCTTTGGAGATGCTCCAATAACCAAACCTGTAGTAGCAGATTACAACCTTTGAAGTGTTTGAACACCTTCTGGCAGCGGTCCAAGGATCGGTAGATGTCACCTATGATCATAGGGACAATATTATATGTTTACCCCTCGATCCCCTCCATTAAAGTTTTGGCTACCCTAGCCAGTGTAGTGTGAATCCTGTCCCCTCTGCTTGGAAATACTATTATGCCTAGGAACCAAACAACGATCACAAAAACTCTGGGGTGAATATGACCCAAGGTAGTGATAGAGAATTTATCATGGAAGATACGACAGGATTTTCTATGACCATATCGTTCATAGAGATAGTCAAAGGGTATGTAGGATTCATTCAGGCACTCCAAATCACCGTTCTTTTTCAAACCCATCATTTTTAAGAACCCCCTAGCGGCACAATTTTCTGGCACAAATAAACCTGGAATGTCCCAAGGTAATCTAGTTAATCCCCCTATATCCTCCAAGAGATGAGTCATTTGTATGTTTCCAAAATGGAACACAGACCTTTCTCCGTCCCAGAACATAGTGGTCGCATCGATCAACATATTGTTTGGTTGGATATCTAGTAAGGAGGGTAAGTTTTCGAGGACCCTTTTCACATGGTCTTTGTCACTTGGCGAAAGGTCCTCCCACCAATCCAGCAACAATGGTGGTATTCTTTGGACCATGCCGAACCTGGGGACTTCATGCCTCATTTTCTGCAAAACAAATAAGGTTAGGCCATTTCCCCCTCCTGATCCGACTATTTATACATCTAGGATTAGCATATTGGTACTTATTTCTCAAAACTTAATGCACAGAATCATGGTTGCGTCCGTTATGATTATGGAAACCCCGGTGGACTTTGGACAAGGCTTTTCCTAAAAGGTTATTATGTGGACAAAATATTAACCCCGGCTAGGCTATGACCATGATGCATGCACACTAAATCAGAGTAAGGTTTCTATAGAGGTCTAAATTGGTACCCTCAAGCGGACAACTTGAGGGGGAAAGGAACGGAACCGTCAACTGCACCGCTGATCAACTAGTTTTACCGCAAATAAGCCTTTCCGAATTTAAAGGGTGATATATAGGAAGGGCGCAAACACTCGTCAAGCTTTGCTATAGGATTGATTACGCACGAGTGGAATATGATGTTAAGCATGATTTATGCAACACTAAATAGCATATTGTCACGTATGTGCACATAAAAAAACAATAAATGCGGTATTTAATAATTGAAAAGACGTTTAAATAAAAGAAAGAAAACAAAAAGACATGTCAGTTTCCATAATAAAGAGTAATGAAACAAGAAAGAGAAATCATAAGTGCTTAAAACTAGATTCACATAAAGTGGGAACGGGAAAGGTTGTGCAATTATTAACAGAATAAAGCATGCTTAAAGACTAATTCACAAAATCAAGTTTGTTATGGTAAGAGCCTAAGGGAAATCCCTAGCAGAGTCGCCATGCTGTCGCGCCCCCCTTTTTGCTCACGGAGTTCGGGTTTCAACATTTTGGGACAACTCATTTCCTTTTGGGATGGGGTATGGAATTTGAAGAGTCGCCACCTAACGGATTAAGGTGCGTTAGGGCACATAAAGCAAATAACTCATAAACCGGTTTACTTTACCAGAGATTGGCTAAGGGCTTGAAATTACCTTGAGAGGAAGGTGTTAGGAACCCCTCGAGGTCCACAATGGTGGGTCCCGACCGAACTTAATTTAAGTGAATTAGTCTTTAAAGAAAAATAAAGCCACTTAAACAAATAGAAATCATTCAAAACGGGAATTAGAGGGGGTCCTAGGTTTATTATCCTATAGTATCACTTCCATGCAATACTCGGTAACCTTCCTCGAATAGAGGTGTTACGCGTAGCATTAGCGCACATGTTATTATCTCCTTTACTACCCAATCACCCTTCCCCTTTTCCATTATCATCTAAGCATTCTAATAGTATCTGGTACGTATCCTATACATGCGCTACTCGTCCCTTACCTATGGACCTGGAGGTGTTTAGGACCTCTATTAAGGTGGTTCTAGACTCACCTATGTTGCATAAAAAGGGAAAATCTAAGGACACACAAAAATCAACTAGGACTATCACATAAGGAGAAATTAAAGGGGGGGGGGATCATATTTACCTCCACAAATAAACAAACAATTGCATGCTTATTCAGATAAGCAGTTTTAAATGATTTAGGAGTCCTGTAGGCAGGATATCTAAATGAGCATAAATAGAATATATATCATTTTTATTAAGCGAGGGAACGAACACCTATAAATTTGCCTGTTGGTTTTGTTGATACAGAATCTAAGCATGTTTCAAGCAAGAAATCACAATTTTCAAACTTCAGAACATTGATTATCCTAAAGACTTTCCTAGGTGATAACCGGGCATAAACCTACAGACATGGTATCTAAACGTTAATCAGACTAAGCAGTGATTAATTTAAACAGGCATATTTCATCTTTTAGGTCCTATATGCATGCTTTCTATGTGCTGAAACTGATCATAAGCATTATGACATCCAAACATGGAAACTGATTTCGTACTTTTTTCTCTATAGGCATGATATTTAAGTGTTGAAGATGATTTTACACTTATTTCCTATATGCATGGTGTCTAAGTGTCAAGATTGTATTTCCTATAGGTATGATATCTAGGCGAATAAAGGTGTCAATTAATTACCAAATGAGCAACAGAAGACCCTAGAAACATAATTTCTAATGCACACATAGGGGTTTGAAAATATGGTACTTGAGGCAGAATTGATAACTACCTAGAAGCAGGATTTCTAAGATGCAAATGTGAAAATTCAGGAATTCAAAGAATGAGATAAGTCATATGGGCATGATTTCTATCATCATCACAATAACCTATAGGCATGATTTCTACCCGAACCCAACAAAATATATACATATAAAGTCCCTCCCCAACTTTTACTAATAACCCCATATCTGTTTTACAAAGATTATTATTACATTCCAATACAGATGAGTTACAAAATGAAAATCACTATACTATAAGGAGCTTTAGCAGGCCGAATGTCAATACTGGAAGTCAAGCCTGAGGTACACCAATAGTCCATAATACACCAAACGGCTTCTGGTGTGTCAAATTTCCCAAGGGCCTCAGGGACCCCGAGCAATGCTGACACCAGAACCTTTTCAAAGAAATAGTTTTTTTGCAAAAAAGTTTAGAAAGACCAGCCCTAGTGTGTCAGAGTTCAGGGGAGTCTCATGTACTCCTAAGCAGTGCTCACACTGGAGGGGCAGGACCCTAGATATCTAAGAGTAGGAGTTGAAAAAAATAGTATATAAAGGTAGGAGATAGTTTAACAAAAACAACTTGGATTTTGCAAGATCACAAACAGAACAGAACTACATCTTAGCAGATTGGTTCAGACATGGATACCAATAGTCACAACAAGAGCAAGAACATTTGAATTATAGGCAAAATAGGGTCACAATTAAGTCAAACAAGGGTTCACATTGTTGAAGTTGACTTAGTTTATTAACTATTACTAGGTGGAATCATATAGACATGTATTTAGCAGAGAAAAACATGCTGAATTTAAAATGACTAATCAGATAGTCATACAGAAAAGGTAGCAGGGATTTAAAGCACATTAGTCTTGAAAGAAGTACACAGAAATCATGAACTGATCAGGAACATGCTAAGGTAAATTATCAGCACAGAGAAAAAGACAGGAATTGAGGGATGCTAGTAGAGAAGGAGATAAACAGGAACTACATAGCAAACAGGAGCATTGAAGTCTGAAATAAACTATAATATGAAACACATGGAACAACATACAATAGTAAGAACTAAGGCATAGTGGTTAGTGAAAAAGATGGTTAGGAGTCAGATTTCAAAACAGAAGCATATTGGAATTCAAAATAAAACTGACTACACAACATATAGAAGAGAATATGATAATAGAAATTGAGGCATGCTATTTAAAAGCAGTAAACAAGAAGAACATAGGTCTAGCTACATAGCATATTGAATGATAATAGAAGTGGAAACATACCAGTTACGAGGTAGCAACAGGAAAGTGAAAGCGAATAGGATCCAAGAGTCTAGCCTTGGCTTTCACCTGGCTATACTGAGCAGCAAATAGAAGTAACAGAAAGAACTACAAGTGAGAGTGTGTGACTAATAGATTGTGTGTGTTTCTCTATATATGTTCATTTGTTTTCAAAATCAGAATGGGGGGATTATGTAGCACTTCGCAGGTTCAAACAAATAAGGAAAAGGAAATCAATTGTACACATATAAGGCATGCAACATCAATTAATCAGTCAACTAGGGCTTAGCGGGCGCAAGTAAAACTTAAATTAAGGAGAGTCTTTTACGGGGTAAATCAGTAGACAGGATTGAGGCTAAATAAGGTAAGTAGAAAATCAATTAGAGGTCAGTCAAAAAAATCAAAACCCACAAATCAATCCAGCAATATAATTAAGGAAGGTAGTACTAATTACGAATCACATATAAGGAAAGTATAGGTAAAAATCTCAAAAAGTTCAATATTAATAGAATAATATAATTTCGAACCCTAGTTAGTCAAATAAGATTGATTAATATCTTTTAATTAAAGAATAACTGGCAAATATTGAAACAACCAGTGAGATAAGCAGAAACCCTAAGGTTTAGAACATAGGCATGAAAAATCAGTCGAACCAGTCAAGGGAATCAGATTTAAACACTTAGAAACTTTAGAATCTTTGGGGAGAGAACTAAAAAAATGAAACCCTAGTTTTAGAAAAACATTAAAATCGATTAATAACAAGGAAAAAATAAAAGGTTTTTAAAGAAAAATACCATATAATCTTAAAATCATCTTAGATCTACAAGGATCTAAACAGACTCATGTAGAAAAGATTAGGGTTTTGAAGAATGGAACGAGGTGGAAAAATCCTGTGAAGAACCAGAGTTTCAAGCCATAAACATGAAGATAACAATACTCACAAACATAGAGATGAACACAGGCAATTTCATCGAGAAAGTGAAGAGTTGAAGCCAAGTCTGTGTTGAATCTCTTTGAGATTCCATCAAACAACAAAGAAACCGAATAGCCAATAGAGATAGGAGGCGGGATAGGGCCTTAGATCGAAGAGAAAAGCCACGAATTGAGGGGTTTCTAGTGACGAAAGCTAGGGTTGGAGGGGGGGGGGGCTTGAGAGAGATAAGAAAGGAGGAGGGATTCAGGGGCAGCCGATTTTAAGAAATGACTAAGATTAGGGTCGATTGGTGTAATTAAAAAAGGAAATGAATCCTAGACCATTGGTCTTCTGAGATCAATGTCCACGATTCCATCTGGGGTTGGGGAGGATTAAAATAAATTGGGTCATGGTATTTGGGCTATGATTTTAATTGGGCTGGGGTAACAATTTGTAACGACCCGGCCGGTCGTTCCGAGAGTTTAGCTCGTTTCCCCATATCTGCTTCATTGCTTGTGTGATTCATATCTTTTGTGTTGTGTTGGGTTGGTTGGCTCATGTTCGGAGTGGTCGTGGTGGGAATTGAGGCACTTATAAATGAGCTTAATAGTTGGAAAAGTCAATCGAGAGTTGACTTAGAGGTAAACGACCTCGGAATGTTGATTTTATGGCTCAAATAGCTTCGTTAGGTGATTTGGGACTTAGAAGTGTTATCGGAATGTGTTTTTGAGGTCCGGAGTAGAATTAAGCTTGAATTGGCGAAATTGAGTTTTGGCGATTTTTGGTCAACATTGGAATATTAGCTATCAAGGTCGGAATGGAATTATGAAAGTTGGAACAGGTTCGTAGGGTCATTTTGGATGTGTGTGCAAATTTTAAGGTTAATCGGACATGTTTTGTATTGTTTCGACATCTTTGGGGAAATGTGGATGTTTCTAAGTTCATAGGCTTGAATCCGAGGTGAATTTAGTGTTTTGATGTTATTTTGGGAGTTCCGAGGATGCGACTAAGTCTGCTTGACAATTTATGACTTGTTGGTATTTTTGGTTGTGGTCCTGAGGGGCTCGAGATTATTTCGGAAAGCCATTCGGGGATTTAAAGTTAGAAAACAATTGCAGCTGAAGCTGCTGGTGCAATGTTTCTAGTGTGGCCGCACCTGCGGAAGGGTGGCAGTAGGTGGTATGCCGCAGGTGCAGAGAGGCATTCGCAGGTGTGGAACTCAGTCAGGCTGAAGGAGATCGCAGGTGCGAGACTTAGCCCGCACCTGCAGAGTCGTAGGTGCGGAGGATTTGTCACAGATGCGAAAATGGCCCTTTAAGTGATATTTTCGCAGGAGCGCACCTGGGACAGCAGGTGCAAGAAATTGGCTGCAAGTGCGGAAATCACTGGGCAGAACATATAAAAAGGGCCCTTAGCGAGTTTTGGTCATTCTTTCATAATTTTTGTACGGGTTTGAAGCTTTTGAAGGGTTTTGAAGAGCGAAATTGAGAGTTCTTCCTGGAGGTAAGGCTTTTGTACTTAAAACTCGTTTATATATGATTAATGGACTGATTATTGGTGAAATATTTGGGAAATTAGTACCAAAATTGGGTAATTTGGGCTTGTAATTAGAGACTTTAAAATGAGGATTTGAGGGATCATTTGAAGTCCGATTTCGATGTACTTGGTATGTATAGACTCGTGAGGGAATGGGTATTTTAGTTTTGTTATTAATATCGAATTCTGATATGTGGGCTCGGGGGTCGGGTTTGGCCAATTTTGGGATTTTTGTGTAAATTTGGTAATTTTTGAATGGGCTTCGTTCCTTGGCATATTATAATGAGATGAATCTGATTTTTGATAGATTTGGAGAACTCGGAGGCCCAATCTAGAGGCAAAGGCATTGAGGGCTAGTTTTTTTTAGCCGGTTTTGAGGTAAGTAACATTTCCAAACTTGGTTTTAAGGGTTCGAAACCCCGAGCTATATGATTTATGACTATAATTGAGGTGACACACATGCCAAGTGACGGGCGTGCAGGCGCGCACCGAGTATTTGTGGCTTTGCTCATCCTATGGTACTGTCTAGTAGCTATTACTGATCGATGTTCGTACTTCTATTTATGTGGTAATTGTGAACATGTTGGAAATCATGTTAAGTATAAATGCTAGGCTTCACGCTGAAAATGTTGAGACCGGAGTGGTCGTATATTACTATCTCATTTTGTTATTTATTTGATTCCATATACTCAATCTCGTTATAGCATATCATTTCATACCTCAGTCTCAGTATTGTTAATTATATGCATATTTATCATTTTTCGGGCTGATTTATGCATCTGTGATCCATGTGAGTGAGACTGGAGATTAATGACTGAGTGAGGCTGAGAGCCTGTTATTGAGACAGTTATGAGATCGGACTGCACACTGCAGCGATACTTAAATCACGCCTTCGTTGGCTTGATATAGCGCTTGGGCCACTAGGGCCCCTTCGGTATTTTACACCCCATTGAGCGCATTGATATTGAGGGATGGATCTTCCCTAGGCATTGATCTTGACCGAATTTGATGTTATGTGAGGGATGGATCTTCCCTTGACATGGATCTTGTCCGAGTGTTGTATTCCGTAGATGGATCTTCTCCGTGGGGCTGGATTGGCTGTTTTTTCCTTAGTACTGAGTGACTACGGTCACCGATGATTATGTACATTTTGGGATGGACTTTCTCTGGGCCTGAGAGCCATATACGGTACTGAGTGGACTGTTGTGTGAGGGTTCTGAGCATTATGTGCATGTCCACACTGGTTTCATATATTTATATGATGGCATGTAGAGTATTCTGGCATACTTAGCATATTTTCTGATAAACTGTTAGCATGTCTAGTTTATGTAGGTTGTTTATTGTAATTCCCGAGATTTAGTCCGTCAGTAGCTCTCAACCCATAGGCTGGGTTCGTTACTTACTGAGTTGGTGTATTCACGTTAACCCTTACACCTTGTGTGCAGATCCGGGTACACTAGGACCCAGTAGTGGATACTGAGTAACTGTTAGAGTTTCTTCGGAGCCATCGAGGTAGCAGCTGGCGATCGTGACCTCGTCTTCTCCTCCTTTATCTTCCTGTCGCACTTATTTATTACAGACTATGTTGTCATTTCCTCTATTTTTACATTTGTACGTTGTAGTAGCTCGTGACTTGGTGACACTAGATCCGGGGTTGGAATTGGGAATTGCGTTTTAAATAGTTGTTAACTTTCAAATGTATTATTATAAATATTCTGCTTCTAAAATTTATGAATTTTTCAAAAAAATTAAACATGGATTCAACGAAATTTGTGGCTTGCCTGATTCTACGACATGCTCTATCATGACTAAGGATTCAGGGTCGTGACAAGTATGTATCTGAGCTCTAGGTTACATAGGTCTCACCAGTCATGAGCAGGTTTAGTAGAGTCTTGCGAATCGGTACGGAGACGTCTGTACTTATCTTCAGAGGTTACAGAACCCTTAGGAAAAAATCTCACATTCTTGAATTGTGTCTTGAAAATCTGTTGATTCCTGGAATTAAACTTCTGGTGTTTTCATTCTCTCACAGACGGTGAGGACTCGCACTACTAATCAGGGTGATCAGAGACCAGCTAGACAAGCGAGAGGTCGAGGCTGCGGCCGAGGCCGTGGAAGCGGGAGAGGTGCAGCCCGCGCAACAGCCGTGGCAGTACCTGTGGACCATCCTATTATTCCGGATCAGGTCCCCTCCGTAGATGTTCCAGCGGGACCGGATCAGGCACCGTCAGTGCTTATTGTGATTCTGGGACTTCAGGAGACCCTAGCTCAGATTTTGACGGTGTGCACCAGTCTTGCACAAGCAGTCTCTATGTCTACTACTGCCTCTACTTCTCAGGCCAGGGGAGGCACTCAGACTCCAACTGCTCAGACACTTGAGCAGGTTACCTAGGGGCTTCAGACACCGGGGGCGGCTCTAGCCCAGCCGGTTGCCCCAGCCCAGGATTTTGTGGTCCAAGCTTTGGCAAATGACGAGCAATGCGGGTTGGAGAGGTTTAGTAGACTTCGGCCTCCGATTTTCAGTAGTACTGATGGCAAGGATGCCCAGGGCTTTTTGGACAAGTGTTAGAGGATTCTTCGCACAACAGGGATATTGGAAGCCAGTGGGGTCCCATTTACAACCTTCTAGTTCTTAGGAGTTGCACTCGCTTGGTGGGAGGCCTATGCGAGGTGTAGACTTGTTGATGCAGCGCCCCTTACCTGGCGTCAGTTCTCCATTCTGCTCATGGAGAAGTATATACCGCAGTCCCGCAGGGAGGAGCTGTACAGGGAGTTCGAGCAGTTGCATAAGGGGGACATGACCGTGATGCAGTATGAGATGAGGTTCTCCGACTTCACCCATCATGTTATTTGGCTAGTTCCCACAGATAGGGAGAGGATCAGGAGGTTCGTTGATGGCCTCACTTATCAGCTTGGGATTTTTCTGACCCGAGAGAGGGTCTCTGGCGCTTCTTTTGAGGAGGTGGTTGAAATTGCTAGAGAGATTGAGTCAGTTCACAACCAAGAGCGAATGGAGAAGGAGTCCAAGAGGTCTCGAGGATCTGGGAGTTTTGGTGGGGTTTCTTGAGGGAGTAGCCTCAGCCCGACAGAGGTCGTCCATTCAGGGAAGCTCAGCCAGGTCGCTCCGGTTATCATAATGTATCAGTTGGTCGTGATCCTCACAATTCGCATCAGGGGCACCCATCATTCAGTGCGCTGCCAGCTCAGATTTCATCTTGTGCACTATCGGTTCAGGGTTCATCTATGTCTGGTTCTTCTAGTGGTTATCATGGTGCTAGGGGTTCCCTTCAATCCCCAGTGCCATTCTCTAAGAGGGGTTGCTTTGAGTGTGGAGATGTGGGCCATATCAAGAGGTTTTGTCCTCATCTTGCGAGAGGTACTTATCAGCAGAGTAGTCAACCCGCAACTTCAGTCCCAGTTGCTGCACCGCCCGCCCAGGCAGCTAGAGGTGGGGGTCAAGCAGTTAGGGGTATCCCTACAGGGGGAGGTCGATCCAGTGTTGATCAGGCCCGATTTTATGCACTTTCAGCCAGACCGGATGCGATTGCTTCTGATCCCGTGATCCCAGGTATTGTTTCAGTCTATCAAAAGATGCTTCAGTTTTTATTTGATTCTGGTTTTTCATATTCACATGTTGATCATATTTTTGCCCATTCTCTAGATATGCCTAGTGAGTCTTTTGTTACATCTGCATGTTCTCGACCTTGTGGGTGATGTTTTTATTATGGGTCGCGTGTGTCAGTCGTGTGTGGTACCTATTGGGGGTTTGGAGACCCGGGTGGATGTGTCATTTCTTAGTATGGTCAGTTTCGATGGTGTTTGATCAGATAGATAATGATACTTTTAGGTATGACTTGATGTAGATGTAAGTTTCGGAAGATGCTTTGTGTCTTGCTTTATGGATATCTCATTGGTGGGGCGGCACTCTCCTTATTGTTCGGTTGTGTGTATTCAAGTCCGGCCTTGTAGAACCTACAGATCGTAGGGGGTATTTCCTGATGGAGTGATCGGATATTGGAGAGGTGTTAGTCATTCAGGCGATGAAATTGAGATTGGGTATGGTGATTGGTGTGCTTTGAGGATTTTGAGTCTGGAGACTCGAATGAGTAGATGATTTCGAAGTTGTAGGTTGTAGAGTTGTAGCTAAGGTTAGCCAGGGGTAGTATGTGATGTGATTCAGTCATTATGGGCCTTCGGAGGGTCATTGGTCTATGGTATACGACCAGATCGATTTGGGGTTCCTTGTTGGGCCCTATGAGGGTAGGTGTTTTGCACTAAATCGGATTGTTTGGCTCCATAGAGATTTTTTGACGGTGTCAGTTAATGGTTATTGGGTTTATCTGTGCTCTGGGATGATCTAGAAGTTACCCGTCCTTGCTTCGGGGAACGGAGATTCGTTGGTTTTTGGCACACATTGTGTGGTTCTATTGCGGTCTTATAGAGGAGTTTGATTAAGGCAAAGTAGATGAGTATCGTAGGGTTTCGACGTATGGGTTGTGTTCTTTCGGATTTGTGTGGCATGGTAGCATCCGATTTCTCGTGGTTATGGTAATGCACTTGGAATGCTTGATATCGATTTTGCATGGCTTTTGATCTTTTTAGCAAGACTAAACGAGGGGTATAATATGGACCAACATTCAGATAGGGTTCACGCAGTACAACGGAGTATGTTAATTAGGATCCTTGTGTGTAGGATTTGCGTGTTTTGGTTATGCGGTATGTGAGGAATTCTTAGCATTGCGTTATGGTGTTACCCGTTAATAATGAGAGACAGTTTTCTTGTTTGGTGTAATTTTTCATGTTTGGGTACATTTGGGGTGTTGTCTATTGGTGCACGGACTGCACAGGTTATGGCTTTAACTGGTATTGATGTGTCCTATTACTGGAACGGTTGTGACGGATGAGAGGAGGTCAGTGAACCTACAATGGGTGTTATCAGATCTGGTTACAACATATTTGGGAGGAGATTAACACTGGTCGGCTTAGAAGTTTTGCTATATTTTCTGTCGAAGGGAGAGAGTTCCACTACTTGTTGATACGACGAATGGTTATGGATTTCCGCATGTTTCTCTCATCATTGGCAGTATATTAAGGTGTTATAACGGGTCTCTATTCGATGTTGGGTTTATTACCGGCATTTGGGTGGCTTGGGCATCTGTTGTGATTTGAGCTTATTTTTAGGAGTGTTCGAGATAGGTGATATATCATGTGACTTCGTCTTAAGTTTTGTATCTGGTTGGATACAACATGTTAAGACATAGACAGTGTTTGGAGGCATGATCATAATCTTTTGGACAAGTTCTGACGTGGAATTTGGGTTCCAAGGCATAGGGATTAGGTTGGATATAGTGGCATTCGAATGTGTTGTGTTATTAGATTGATGCGGGGTAGGGTGATGTGGGGTCACCCCCGGGTATGTGCATGGTAAGGTTATTCATCGGTTTGATGGATTTTGGAACAACTCTTGGCACGTTCGAGGACGAACGTTTGTTTAAGAGGGGAAGAATGTAACGACCCGGCCGGTCGTTCCGAGAGTTTAGCCCGTTTCCCCCATTTCTGCTTCATTGCTTGTGTGGTTCATATCTTTTGTGTGGTGTTGGGTTGGTTAGCTCGGGTTCAGAGTGGTCGTGGTGAGAATTGAGGCACTTAGACTCTTAAATGAGCTTAATAGCTGGAAAAGTCAACCGGGAGTTGACTTATAGGTAAACGACTTCGGAATGTTGATTTTATGGATCGAATAGCTTCGTTAGGTTATTTGGGACATACGAGTGTGATCGGAATATGGTTTTGAGGTCCGGAGTAGAATTAGGATTTAATTGGTGAAATTAAGTTTTGGCAATTTTCGATCGGCAATGGAATATTAGCTATAGCGGTCAGAATTGAATTCCGGAAGTTTGAACAGGTTCGTAGGGCCATTTTGGATGTGTGTGCAAATTTTCAGGTTAATCAGACGTCTTTTGGATGGTTTCGACATCTTTGGCGAAATTTGGAAGTTTTTAAGGTCATATACTTGATGTTATTTTGGGTGTTCCAAGGGTGCGACTAAGTCCGGGAGACCATTTATGACTTGTTGGTATTTTTGGTTGGGGTCCCGAGGGGCTCGAGATGATTTCGGATAGCCATGGGGGGATTTAAAGTTGGAAAAAAGTTGCAGCTGAAGCTGCTGGTGCAATATTTCTGGTGTGGTCGCACCTGCGGAAGGGTGGCCGCAGGTGCGGAGAGGCATGCGCAGGTGCGGAACTCGGTCAAGCTGAAGGAGATCGCAAGTACGAGACTTGGACTACACCTGCGGAGTCGCAGGAGCAGAGGATTTGTCGCAAGTGCGAAAATGGCCCTTTAAGTGATTTTTCGCAGGTGCGAGAAATTGGCCACAGGTGAGGAAATCCATGGGCAGAACATAAAAAAAGGGCCCTTAGCGAATTTTGGTATTTCTTTCACCGTTTTTATACGGGTTTGAATATTTTGAAGGGTTTTGAAGAGGAAAATCGAGAGTTCTTTGTGGAGGTAAGGCTTTTGGACTTAAAACTTATTTATATATGATTAATGGACTGATTAGTGGTTAAATTTGTGGGAAATTAGTACCAAAATGGGTAATTATGGCTTGTAATTAGAGACTTTAAAATGAGGATTTGAGGGGTCATTTGAAGTCCGATTTCGATGTTCTTGGTATATATAGACTCGTGAGGGAATGGGGATTTTAGTTTTTTTATTTTTATTGAATTCTGAGATGTGGGCCCGGGAGTCGGGTTTTGCCAATTTCGAGATTTTTGGGTAAATTTGGTAATTTTTGCATGGGCTTCGTTCCTTAGCATATTATAATGAGGTGAAACTGATTTTTGGTAGATTTGGAGCACTCGGAGGCCCATTATATAGTTAAAGTCATTGAGGGCTAAGATTTTAGCCGGTTTTGAGGTAAGTAACACTTCCAAACTTGGTTCTGACGGTTCGAAAGCCTGAGCTATATGATTTATGACTATAATTGAGGTGACTCACATGCCATGTGACGGGTGTGCGGGCGTGCACTGAGTATTTGTGGCCTGGATCATCCCATGGTACTGTCTAGTATCTATTACTGATCGATATCCGTACTTCTATTAATGTGGTAATTGTGAACATGTTAGAAATAATGTTAAGTATAAATGCTAGGCTTCACACCGAAAATTCTAAGACCTGAGTGGGCGTATATTACTGTATCATTTTGTGATTTATTTGATTCCATATAATCAGTCCTGTTATAGCATATCATTTCTTACCTCAATCTCAGTATTGTTTTTTATATGCATATTTATCATTGTTTCGGGTTGATTTATGCATCTGTGATCCATGCGAGTGAGACTAGAGAGTAATGACTGAGTGAGGCCGAGACCCTGTTATTGAGATAGGTATGAGATCGGACGGCACACCGCAGCGATACTTAAATCATGCCTTCGTTGGCTTGATATAGCGCTTGGGCCCCTCCGGAGTCTTTACACCCCGGTGAGCGCATTGATATTGAGGGATGGATCTTCCCTGGGCATGTATCTTGTTCGAAGTTGATGTTATGTGAGTGATGGATCGTCCCTGGACATGTATCTTGTGCGAGTGTTGTATTCCGAAAATTGATCTTCTCCGTGGGGCTGGATTGGCCTTTTTCCTCAGTACCGGGTGACTACGATCACCGATGATTATGTACATTCCAGAATGGACTTTCCCTGGGCCTGAGAGCCATATACGGTACTGCGTGGACTTATGTGCGAGGGTTGTGAGCACTATGTGCATTTCCACACTAGTTTCATATATTTATATGATGGCATGTAGAGTATTCCGGCATATTTTGTATATTTTCTGATAAACTGCTAGCATGTCTAATTTATGAACGTTGTTTATTGTAATTCCCGAGGTTTAGTCTGTCACTACCTCGAAGCCCATAGGTTGGGTTCGTTACTTACCGAGTTGGTGTACTCACGTTACCCTCTGCACCTTGTGTGCAGATCTAGGTACACTGGGACCCCGTAGTGGATACTGAGCAGCTGTCAGAGTTTCTTCGGAGTCATCGAGGTAGCAGCTGGCGATCGCGACCTCGTCTTCTCCTCATTTATCTTCCTGTCGCACTTTTATTATTACAGATTTTGTTGTCATTTCCTCTATTTTAACATTTGTACATTGTACTAGCTCGTGACTTGGCGACACTAGATCCAGGGTTGGAATTGGGAATTATGTTTTAAAAAGTTGTTAACTTTCAAATGGATTATTATAAATATTATGCTTCTAAAATTTATGAATTTTTCAAAAAAATTAAACTTGGATTCAACAAAATGTGTGGCTTGCCTGATTCAACGACAGGCGTCATCACGACTAAGGATTCGGGGTCGTGACATAATTTGGGCTAAGGTCCGAAACTAAAAGTGGTTATTTGTTGAATACCCACTTAATTGATAAAATAATTTGTAAAAATAGTTAATAAATGATAAAAAATGATTTTTATGCATAAAAATGATTTAAAATAATTACTTAATATTATAAAAACACAAAAGGGCATTTTCTTGTGAAATAAGGTAGTAATGCACGCATGGGCTGTTATTGCAAAGTTATTGCGATTATAACCCTAAAATGTAAATATGGCTATTCATGAAATAAATAAAGCTTAGTATAAATATAAAATGATAAAATTAATCAATAATATTATTATAAAATAATTTGTGATGCAAGTAGTAATTATTTATATCATAAATAATACTGGGATAAATTAATTAAAAATCCTTAAAAACGCAGAAATTATGAAAAAATATTAATTGATGCCCATGCATTGTTTTGAAGATATATATGCATTTTGGAAATAATATAGGGAAAAATTGGTATTAACAGTGCACACATCAACTTGATCACCAAACGCTGATTCAAGAATATAATACAACACCTATAGTATTGCGGTGTTATTAAGGATAGTTGTGGGATGTGATTTGCTGAAGTTTCGTGTTTTTTCTACTGTTCAAGGTGAATAACATCCTGATTCATTTGCTTGAAGTTGTTGGTGTGTTAGTTGCATTATTTCAGCAAAATACTATAAGAGGAGGCTTGAAATTATTTGAGATGTTATTGTTTTTAATGGACTTGGAGAGGTTGTTTCCATGAACTAAAATGGTTGGAAACCATTGAAACTGACTCTCTTATGATGTTTTTATTATAAAATATTGTCAACATGTCGAGATTTTTATTGGTACTGCGAGTATGAAGGGAAAGGAGAACATAACAATGGAAAGTTGTACTTGTTGTTGTTATTTTGTTGGGTTGTTTGAGGATGAATTAGGAGATGAATAGGAGGTTTTGAGTCCTCCCACTATACTCAATATCATGATCTCTATGTTGTTAAGTTAATGAATGAATGACTTTAGGGTTAAAGTGTTGAAAAAGTATTTAATCCGATCTTGTCGCTCGTCGTGATATGTTGATGACTTGTTAATGAAATATTTTTTACCCTATTGTTGATGTTGTTCTTATTTTATTTATCTGGTTGTTGTTGTTGGTATATGGTATTGGAGGAGGCCCTTGTTACAGGGAGTTGTTGCCCAAGTTTACATAAACGAGCTACTAGTTTAAGTTGCGGACTTAGCCTTTACACCACACTAATTTCTAATCTCTTTATGCTATGATAGATTGAGTTGATTTGTTTGAAGAATTTATTGGAAGGTATTAAGGAATCAACATAGTTAAGGTATTTTAAGGCGCATCCTTCTTTATTTTGGCATAATTTAAGTGAAATGAACGTAAATGATACGTTATTTCATACTGGATCTATTCCTAGCAACCAAGGTTGTCCATGTTATTCATTGCTTATAAAGTTATTCAAAGTATGTATGTATGATCATTGAATCCTATTGAGGTCCATATTGATTGTATGGATATCCATAACATTAATCGAAGGCGCAACGACCCTACGTCACTTCGAAATGTTTAGAACGTGATTCCATGAGTCCATCATGCATTATATATATGTATCTATTTTAATATACCGAGTCGCGCTATAGTTGGTCGGGTACGGCACCTACTATGCAACAACGGATCAGTTGGGTTTTACCGAGCTTCACGTGGCTGGGTACGATTCTACCGAGCCTTATGATCACCAGGTATGTTTTTAGCGAGCCTTTTATGTCCGGGTACGATATAATCATGGTGATGCCCACAGAGGTGTATGTTTTAAAAGTTTATGTGTGTATATATATATATATATATATATATATATATATATATATATATATATATATCATGCATTTCATGTCAGTGGCCCTCAGAGGAACTCAGATGTTACAGGTTGTATCTTCTCTACCTCTAATTACATTAGTGTTCTTATTTATGATTTCCTGCCATACATACTCAGTACTTTATTCATACTGACGTCTCTTTTGCCTGGGGATGGTGCGTTTTATGCCCAAAGGTCCCGATAGAAAGGTTGACAATCATCCTAGTAGGTGATCAGCTCAGCGGAAGGTGTTGGTTCACTTCACGTGCTCCGGAGTTGCCTATTTGGTCAGTATGCTTTGGACATGTATTGATTGGTATGGCGGGGCCCTGTCCAGACCTTATGATGTTTATGTACTCTTAGAGCCTTGTAGACAGATTTCATGTACATAGATACTTGTATGTCCTTGTCGGCCTATATTTTGAGTGTACAAATAATCATGTCAGCATTATAGGACCGTACGTCACATGTATAAGTTTCTATATCATGTTGGCAATCCTATGTCTAGTATTTCCTTATGTTTTATTCTTGTTATCTCATGATGGCCCTTCTGGCCCATTTAACCATGATGGTATGTTAATAAATATAGTTTATGTTGGTACTCTATTGAGTAAGGCACTGGGTGCCCGTCGTGGCCCTCCTATTTGGGTCGTGACATTTTGGTTGGAGCAGGAGTTTGCAAATATGGATTTTGGGGTGTACCTACGGGATAATAGCAATGGTCACTCTGGCATAAAATCAAGAAGGTAGTCTACAGGGGTGTATCACAGAAGCGAAATAAAGTCCGCAGATGCGAGAGGTCGGGCCTTCAGTGGTACTCGCAGAAGCCTGGTCTTGTGTCACAGAAGCGACGATGTAGAAGCGCTTGTTGTAATGCCTAGGTAGAATTTATATATTTAGAGATTGAGTTATTTTTATCACATTTGGAGTGTAGTAACCGGGTTTGGGCGATTTTGAAGGGGATTTTAACGATTTGGATTGGAGTAAGTATGTTTTATTCGGATTTTAATATTTTACATGATTCTATCTTCGATTTTGGCATTTATTTATGAATCTAAAAGAGAATTTGGGGGGGGGGGGGTAATAACTTTTCTAAAGTAAATAACTGG
>ML386401.1:19341-99170 GCA_005239525.1 Nicotiana knightiana | reverse complement strand
TTGATGAACATGTCTATCTTCTTGGTGTGTCGTGGTCGAAAGACACTTTCCATCCATTAATGCCAAACTTTCGACCAAACTTCAATTGTTAAACATCCTCAAGCCCGATCTTCACAATGAGTTGAAGGTGAATTTCACTCGACCTTAGTTCCAAAGTATCTCAAATCTTTATTCATCCTCAAAAGTGTCTCTTCTCACTTATCTCATTCAAGACTAAATCAGTTTTTTAAGATCTGGCCAAAATTTCCACATGCATGTCATATCACTAAAACTAGCGAGAAAGGAACTAAGCATGGAATGACACAAATGGACAAATTGTATTTCATTGAGGAAAGGATGGAAGGGCTTAACAACAAGAGAAACGACCTAAAATCTGAGTTACAACCCTAAAATAACTCGGATAATGAAAAATAGCAACAAAATAGACAGACAAGACTGACACAAACAGAACAGAGGGATAGAAGGGTTTGACTCAATAAAACAAATAAAATCTGGATCACAACCCTGAAATAACCCAGATAATAGAAAAAACATCAAAACAAGCTACCATTATTCCTTCCTAGTAAGGAGGGAATGACTTTTCAATTGCTAAGCTTGACATTTAGCCACAAATTTGCTCATCATAATCAGCAGAGCTTTCTCCAATTTCAAAATCATTAACTTCAGTCAGCAAATTCTCGAGAGGATTCTCATACTCCCTGTCACCACGCATCATCCCCACAAAGTGTGCATCATCATGTGCAGGTAAATGATTCTGCGTGATATTCTGGGTGTCACTGTCTGTGATCACAATCAGATTTTCTTGGATCATCCTTTCTATTTCTCTTTTCAAATCCCGACATCTTTCAACATCGTGCCCCTGGGCGTTGGAATGGTATTCACACCTTTTAGAAGGGTCAAAGCTTCTTGCACGTGGGTCCACATGATTTGGAGGAATAGGTGAAATCATGCCATAATGCTTTAATTTCTCAAACAAGCTTGCATATGACTCCTCTATTGGTGTAAAATTATCTTTCGACCTTTGTTCTCCTCTATACCCCTTTCCTGGATGTGGGTTATAGGGCATTTGGAAATTCTATGGAGGCCAATGGAGATTTCGCGATGCTCTCCTTTTGGGGTGCCTTGGTGGCTGGACAACATACTCAGGTCGAGCAAAGGAGTATTGTGGGTTCTGAGGTGGATAGGATTTCTCAGGGGAATCATCGAAAAATAGACGAGGCTGGTCACACCTTCGAGATGTTCTCCTAGGACCTCTCGTCGACCCTGATGTGATCATAATTTCTTCATCCTTCTCATTTGTGTCGCTAAGATTATCAGATTCAATCTGGACAGCCTGAGCTGCGGCTTTGAGAGCTGCTTGACTTATAATTCTGCCTGTCTTAAGGCCATTCTCAACCATTTCTCCTATTTTGATTGCTTCTGAGAAAGATTTGCCAACTGCGGACATCATGTATTGAAAATAATCTGGCTTTTGCGCCTGAATGAAGACAGTGATTAGCTCGTGATCATCCATGGGTGGCTTAACTCTAGCCGCTTGCTCTCTCCATTTAATGGCATATTCCTTGAAACTTTCTATTGGTTTCTTCTTCAGGTTGGAGTGGAACTGCGGTCTGGGGCAATGTCGATGTTGTATTGGAACTGTTTGACAAAAGCCTGAGCCATGTCATCCCTGACATACCAGCAAGATGTGTCTTGATCAGTAAACTATCAGAGGCTACCCCCGTAATGCTTTCCCAAAAATAAGCCATTACCAATTTTTCATTTCTTCCTGCACCTCTTAGCTGATTGCATACCTTTTCAGGTGGGCTATGGGATCTCCATGTCCATCATACTTTTCAAATTTGGGGATCTTGAAGCCAGGTGGAAAGCGGACATTAGGGAACATACATAGATCCTCGAAGGCAATACTCTTTTGGCCTGCCAACCCTTGCATGATTTTCAACTATTGTTCTAAGCTATTCACTCTTTTGATCATTTCTTCCTGTGCCATATTTTGGACAGGATTCTCAATATTTGCAGGAAGATCAAATAGGTACGAATGGTACTCAGGAGAATGGTATTTTTCTAGCTGGGTAGCAAATTGTGACTCATGAGGTTTCCTCTGCACCACTGTCGGTTGTGACTTGTGAGACAGGGAAGACAGGTGTAACATCAACGGTTGTCTGAATGGTTGTCAATGGCACACTTTGGGAGCAAGCAACAGAAGTTCTAGCTGTAGTCGTGCAGTTGGGATAAGGACTGAACCCAGGTGGATAGGATTGATCAGGCAATGAGACCGGAATGGTAGTTGTCGAGATGAGTGTGAATTCTGGGAAACCCTGAACAGAGAAGGGCGGTCCTTGGCCATTGGCCCATGCTTGACATATTTCAGTCATTTTCTGTTTCAGTACTCTATTTTCCTCAACCACAGTAGACTCTTGTTGAACCTTCTGACCCTGAGTCTCACGACTGCTAGTAACAGCTTCAATGTCGCTTGTCATTTTTTCCTTGAATTTTGTGTTGACAGCTTACCACAAACCGACCACCTCAAGCTATCTTCACAATTCAAATAAAAGGACACGTTAGAATGGACTCAGTCGGTCCTTATTATTTTCTTTTTTTCTTTTCACTTTTTTTTCTTTTTTTTTTCAAAATCATTCGATCGAACTTGATGTGGGTTGCCTACGTATCATGACGCCGCCTGAATCAGATCTTGCGTAGTTCGGGAAGATCAGTAATAAATGAAATAAACTAACTCTTTTTTTTTTTTTTTGAATTTTTTTTTTGTTTTTAATTTTCGAAAGAAAGACTTANTTTTCAAAATCATTCGATCGAACCTGATGTGGGTTGCCTACGTATCATGACGCCGCATGAATCAGATCTTGCGTAGTTCGGGAAGATCAGGAATAAATGAAATAAACTAACTCTTTTTTTTTTTTTGAATTTTTTTTTTGTTTTTAATTTTCGAAAGAAAGACTTATAAAGAAGAGAGAAAATATTTTTTGATTTCAATTTTCTTTTTTCTTTTCTTTAAATTCTTTTTTTTTCGGTGAATTTCGAAAGAAAAACTTATAAAGAAGAAAGAAAAATATTATTGGATTTTTTGACTTTTATTTGGAATTTATGAAAGAAATATTTCTAAAGAAAAAGAAAATTTTTTTGAAGCTTGAATTTTCTTTTCGATTTTCGAAAGAAGAATGAAAATATTTTTGAATTTTTTATTTCATCTTTTTTTATTTTATTTTATTTTTAAAGAAAGACTTCTAAAGAAGAAAGAAATATTTTTTTTTTTGGATTTTTGATTTTATTTGTCTCTTTTTTTTAATGAAAGACTCCTACAAATAAAATATTTTTTGGTATAAAAAATTTCTTTGTTTTTATTTTTCGGGATTTTCTAAAAGAAAGACTCCCAAAAGGAATCAAAGAAAAATATTTTTGAATTTTTTTTAAAAATGAGAATCAAAGAAAGACTTTTCTAAAGAAGGAAGGAAAGGAAAATATTTTTGGATTTTTTTTTTTTTAATTGAGGAAAATAAAAAGGTAGAAAAATATTTTTTGGGGATTTTTTTTTGAAAAAAAAATGGGGGCCGGAACCGATGAGGTTTGCCTACGTATCTCACATCCGGTGAGAATCAGGCCCGCGTAGTTCTGTCGTTTTGACAGAACATGGAAAACATTACTTTTGAAAACATTCACTTATTTTCTATCTTTCTTTTTTCGATAGAGTTTCAGCATTTTTCAAGTACCTACCTCACTCTTGATTGATTTTTTTTTAATTTTCTTTCCCATTCTAGAAGCCAGTCAAAATATAAGCCAAAATAAACAGATACAAAAAGTAGCACGTAAGATGCATCAGGGTGGTCTTTTAATTTGGTGTACACCTGTCCTAGACGGACACAACCCCTGTGTTGAGTCCCCAGAGTCAAATGCACATGATGCAAACAAACGTTCCTACTAGGGATCCGGCATGAGGCTATGTTGTTCTATGTTTAAATCCTGGGGTTTATTGTTCTAGACTTGGCTTACCTGAGCGGGCAGCTCGAGCCGAGGTCGGGGCAGCGTACCGGGAATACAGAAGCTTCACCGGCTTTGAAACTTGTCCGTACCTCGTTCTAAAAATTGGATGTGACTCTAACAGAAAAGAAGTCACACGAAGTGCACACTTCCCAGATGATTTAGAAGACTCCAGAGAGAAGAGGGTTTCGACACAATTTACATATAGTTCAGATAATATTAAAGTAGTAAAAAGCGGCATTTAGCACATTAGGTTCAAAGATGTAAAATCAGATAATAAAGCCAAATATAGCAGTTATTCTAAGCTCGAATTCTTAAACCCTGAACCATAGATTCTGGGTTCGGTCCCCAGCAGAGTCGCCAGAGCTGTCACTCCTCCTTTTTCACTACCCCGTATTAATGAAGGGTAATAAGGGAGTTTTTCCAATTAAAGTGACATTATTCAGATTTGGGATTTATTTTAGTTTTCAGAGTCGCCACCCAAATTTTTTACGGTGTTCCGGGACACCATTTAGTTATTGNTTAATATTTATGGAATTATTTTAATACAAGTCACGATGACGTGCACTTGTTATTTTTTGGACACATTGTAAATGCGCTACATGAAATGCACCCGCAATTTACAACATGTTAATTTTTTATTATTGTTTTGAGTTAGAGTCGGGGACTTGAGTGTCCGCACCCGAGTGTAGATTATATAGTCATGACTATGGTCATGACGATTAAATATGCCGATTTGAGGCGATATTCAATTATTCTCTAAGTTTTGAAATCTTTATCTAAAAGTGGTATTTTTTAGCTTATAGATGTACATAAACTGCTTTTGATATTTATGGGGTTATTTTGGAACAAGTCACAGTGGTGTGCACTTGTTGTTTTGGACACATCGCAACCGCATCACATGAAATGCACCTGCGATTGCAACATGTGATTTTAATATTGTTCGAAGTTATGGTCGGGGGCATGAGTTGCCACACCCGAGTGTAGATTACATAGTCATGACTATGGTCACCATGATTAAATTGATTATTTAAGGCAATATTATTATTTTTCGCAAGTTCTTTGTCTTTTCCTATATTATTTATAGTATTAATCTAAGAGGTATTTCAGACTACAAAATGTAAATCTTGTTCAAGGTCTCCTAAGACTAAGTTTGAAATTATTGTGAGGTCACTGATTATGGAAGCCGTGGTGAAATATGTGTATGTTTAACCACTAGTTCATTAACAAATTCAATTCCCACAAAGATATAATCTGCATAAATCAAACACACTTTCATGGATAGCATGAGAACTTACATGAATAGGAGAAGTCATTTTAACCGTTAATTGCCAAAAAAAGACAGACCATTTTAACTCTATCCTACTGGAAACGCTTTAAACAAACCGAGTACACAAATGAATTAGACATTGAAATATGAATCAGTTGATTACATGAGAAGCTACGACACCAGTAAATTTTGTTACTAACTAATTTGAGAGTCGAAACAATTCGCTGCTTATTTTTTGGAGAGAATACTTCATTTCTGAATGACTAAGTGACAAAATGGATAACATTATTGACAACAAATAGAGTTCTTAATATATCTCTTGGTAAAGCATTTACTAAGACTAGATATCTCAATCTTCCTGATAAAACGCTACTAACACCAAGTTTCTGAATATAGGGAATCACAATAAAGTTACTTAGCTAAGGATTGCAGCAAGGACTATAACTCTAAATTGTACATGAAATGGATTCTAATACATCTTGGCTGATTGCTAAAACCTCACCCTTTTTTTTATCTTGACAAATTTAAGAAGTAAAAAAAAACCAGGATGCTCATCAAACAGTACAGATCTCTCTTCTTATTTCTGAACAACTCTATTATCGCACAAACTAATTCAAACATACTATGAAGGATAGATTCAAGCATGATATCACATTACTAGCAAATAAACGACATTAGCTCATATGGAAATTGGTCAAAAACAGTAAACCCCTATCGAAATAAGACAATCACTGAAACCAAATAGAATTTCATATTAGACCAAATCTGAAAATTTCAGGTTTAATGAGGACATACCAAATTGCGCAAGGAACAAATCTAGGAACAGAGAGAAGACAATAAAGGCTAGATCTAGCAAGTTGGAGCTTAGCAGAAGCAGAATCGACGAAATGCAGCTTCAATCTCAACAACAGTACAGTGACTCCACAGCTCAAAAAATGACTTTCAGAAACAAATGGTCTTCAATGTTGGTATACATTGGTATATAAACTCAATTTCACAAATTTCAGGTGCTGCTAGTTATATTTTATTGTGTCTATGAAGAAGATGAGAACTCATTTTTCTTTTGTGGTTGCTAGTTTTCTTTAAAGAGGAAGGAGCTCGTTTGGAGAAAATCAAGAACAGGGGCTCGTTTTTCTCTCTTTAAGGTGAAGGGAATCGCTATCTTTGGTTCGAGGTTATACAGAAGGAGATGAAGAAAGGCTACTAGATTTTCGAGAAGGGGAGGGGAGATTGAGGGGAAAAGATGCTGGTTCTTGGGGATTAGGGGTCTCTCCTTTTGTCCGGTTGTTGATGGCGGAAATGGCATTTGCTTCAAGGGAATCCATCTCTAATTTCGATCTGGTTCTTCATCTCCTCCAATTTTTATTTGGAGATGATCTGCCAAGCAAAAAGGGGTGCACCGTTGTTCTTCAGAGCACAAGACTTTGAGGCGGCTAGGTTTTCCTTTTTTTTTTTGTTGAAGGTCTAGGGTTGCTGGCGGATGATAACTGGCCGGCGTGAAGGTGGTGGTCGTGTTTATTAGGGTGGCAGCTAGTGAAGGGAGGAGCGAGGTCACTAAAGAGGTTCCAGGTTGAATAAGATGAGTTCAGGAAGAAGAAGATGGTGAGTGAGAGGAGATGAGAGGGGGGGTGCGGCAACTGCCTTCTTTTTCAGATAGGGGGGGGGGGTCCTCTTCTCTCTCTAGGTCTTAGGTCTAGGTTTTATCATTTGTTTTAATAGGTGAGGGGAAACGGGTATTGGGCCGGACCGGGTCAGGCAGGTGGAGTTTTGGGTTAGGGCGAATTAGGAGGACATTGGGGCATGAAAATTGGCCCAGTTCGGATTTGGCCTTAACAACCTTCTCTTCTTTTATGCTTTTTGTAGAATTAGCCCCTTTAGACTCAAATTTAATTTAAATCTATATCTTGGCTAGCCTATGTATTTATTTTATATAATGATGGACTAGTGCAACTAATTAATTAATTAACCTACGAATGCAATTTTGATTTTTTTAGAAGATGCATTTAATAATGTAACTAAATCCTAAAAATGCAGTTTAAACCTAAAATGGCACGAAATAAAAAGTGTGATAACTTTTTTTTTTAATGATTTTTTCTATAATTTTAAAGTAGTAAACATGCATGAAATGCAACTAAATAAAGAAAAAATCCTAAAATTTATTAGAATTATTTTTTTGATTATTTTTTAGGAGTAATTTCCATGCGGGGCAAAAATTGGGTGTTCACATGTAGTATGTGTACAACCAACCCCATGTACCCAGTAAGTAACAAACCCAGCCTTAGGTTGAAAGTAGTGACGAGCTAGAACAGAGGTCGGGTCCAATACCAATAACCAACAGTAGTTCATAACAATGCAAGGCATGTAATAAAAGAAGTAACACGGAATTAAAAATGCCTAGCTTATTCATAATTCCTGAAAATAGTTCCGCTTTTCAAATATATCAATGAAAACCAAATCGTTTAGCGAAATCGCCGAAAAATATGAGGTATTTTGAAAGTTGTAGTTTTTCCAAAAATCCTTTCCACAATAAATAAGATGTTTAATTTTCTTTCCAGATATCAAGTGTGAAATACCCCTCTATGCCCACATATCAATATGTGTGAAAACGTCATGAATGATGTGATACCATACATCATGAGGAAAATGCATCTCTATGGATGTATGTCTTGTGTGCATGTCAATTTCATGTATCTCAGAGATGAACTAATGTACTCACACTCTCAGAGCACTCAATCTCACGGCCTCCTACTTTCCACTCATTACGCTCAATCCTTCCGTACTGTATATAGAAAATCCGCCCCAGGGAAGATCCATCCCGAATATATATACATCAACTGACTAACAGTCACTCAGTACTGAATTGGGAAAATCTAGCCCGTGGGGAAGAATTATCCCCGGGTATATAAACTATTCGGACAAGATCTATGTCCAGGGAAGATACATCCCTCAATATAATAAACCGCGCTCACTGAGGGTGTACAGACTCCGGAGGGGCTCTGTCACACCCCAAACCTGAACAGGCATGGCCGGCACCCCATGCCATACTCAGCTCGAGCGTACCACTCTATAACTGTGAACTCTAGAGGGGTAAACCTCAACTTAGGCTGATGAGGCCATGTTCTGAATCGTCTGAAAAACACCTCTGTCATCTACAAGGTAAACATACCCTAAAACGCATATATATATATATATATATATATATATATATATATATATATATATATATATATATATATATAACTATGCATGCCGACGAAGCCTCCATGAACGTCTACTAATATACAAAATATATGGGACTCGTCTCAAGAGATAACTAAACTATACCATGGTCGGCATAGGGCCTCGACCTATCCATCAAACCTGTATATATAAAATGGACTCGAAGGTCTAGACCTTGTAACTCCGAGGAAGTGGAGCTTACCAACCAAGCTGATGTTTGACTCTGTCTGGTGGGAGGGTTTGTCTAACTGTCAATAAGGACTTGCACGCATGAAATGAAGTATCCCTGACAAAAGGGATGTCAGTACGAAATAATGTACCAAGTATGTAAGGCAAAAAAATTACGAAAAGTTGAAACTGAACTAATAATATAATAACTGAAAGTATTCGGGAGTCAAAGATAATCTGAATTTATGCTTACCCACTGATACTGACTCAACTCTCTTAATATAGTAAGTAAAATAGTTGTCCGGCCTTATGTGTAACTGCTCTGCCGTAGTAGGCTCGCTCATAGGCGCTCGACCATACTAGGCTCTGTATCTCGGCCATCTTGGCTCGCTCATAGTCGCTCGGCCACAGTATTCTCAGTATTTTACTCAACATCTAATCTGAGGTTGCTCAATAGGGGCTTGCCCATCGATTATAGCTCGATGGTGGTGAAAATACTGTAATACGACATATATATAGAGTCTCTGCTCTCTTATCTGACAGAAGACAAAACTAAACTGAATAATAAAGACCCAATATGGGAGAACGCTGTAACTTATGAGACTAGGAAAATGTACATAAATTTAGGAATATGAACATCTCTTTATGTCTCGTTATCATACACATGTAGTTACTGGATCATGCCAAAATGAAAGAAAGGGTTATCCTTAACATACCTTAATTTTGTTGAGTCCTTAATACACTCCAATAAATTCTTCAAACAACTCAACTCAATCTACCACACCATAGAAGATTCAAAATCAGTGTTGAGTAAAGGCTAAGTTCGAAACTTAAACTAGTAGCTTGTTTACGAAAATTTGGGCAGCATCTCCCTTGGAACAAAGCCCTCCTCCACTACCATATATCAAAAAGACCAAGAACAAAATAATAACAACATGTATGCATCATGATTCCAATCGTATCTCCATTGCAATATATCACAAAATAGCCCACACACCCTAATCACTTCATACATAAAACGACAACAAAAATAGTGTCAAACAACTAAAAATGTAACGAGGAATGACCAGCCCACCATTCCGTCATTATGTGGTGTTTCTCACACCTTTTATCCTCCAAATCTCCATAAAACATCAGCAAAATAGACAGCTCAAAAGCAACACGAAATTGCGCACAAAACAGTCCACTACAAGTCGAATAACTCGAACTCACGGCTTCCGATCACCGTCTCGTGAGTTCTAACTATTTGAAAACGAATTTTTCAACCTTCCGTGATATTTAAAGCTTAAATACAGAAATTACACGTTTTCTTAACTATGATTTACCTCCCAAGACTAAAACTACACAGAAACAGAGAGGCAATATAGCGATACTTACATCGTAGGTATTGTTCTACTGTTATGGCTTCTTGATTTCGTACCCAGGATGTTAATATTCTTGGAAAACCTTGTGGAGAGTGTATGAGGTGAAACCGGGGAAGGCAGATTTTAAGGCTTCTTTAGCATTCCGAGCCTCGACCTTGATCGTATCGGAGCAGAATCCGAATTTCAACTCCGAGGTATATCCCTTGAGGAATTATTCCGAGGGTTCGATATACCTCGGGGCAGGGTAAACATCAAAGAGTGTCATGGGAAAACGGAAAAATCCAGAAGGCACGTGCTTAAAGCTGACCAAGTCTGCAAGAATAGTACAAGCCCGTACCGTGGCATTAAATGGATGTACCAACCATCTCTCTTTTGTAATAATCACACATGTAGTATGTTGGATTCCCCCTCATAGACAAGTCTTAGAACATTCTCTACTCTCTATTTGTCTCATTGATTTATTATCATTCATTTATTGTGTTCATTAATTGTTCTTCATTTATTATTCATCACTAATCACAAATAGGACATATTCAAGGCCTTCAAGACTGTTATATCATTCCCGACGGTCATTTGTCAGGCCCCCGAGCTCGACCTCGAGGCCCATTCAGACCGACCTCGATACCCCGTCTCTCTACTGCTCGGTTTGCATAATCTTGTTGTCCTTCACTCTTATTTCGTTTTCTCACCTCCCACTTAGCATCTATTGCCTAAACAACTTGTATTAGCATAGATCACGCATTTTTAGAACCACGAAATCAAATATATATGTAATTACCATTTTCAAGGTAAACAAAGAGCTTGAGGATAAGTTTAGGGGCCTTATTCTGGTCGTGGTATGTGGAGAAGTGAATAAAGAGACGATATAAGGCCTATATATATATATATATATATATATATATCTATTTTTTAAAAGTCAATAAGGTGCTAGCTTGGCACCCTATTATTGGCTCTTCTTCAGACGTTTATATCTTTTTATCCGGATGTCATGTGAATGAACGGTTAAGAGAGTTAGAAGATACATTCGAAGACCTTTAATTTGGTATATAATATGTCCCAAAGGACCTAATATAACACACTAAATGTATTGCTCAAAAAGCTTTACTGATAAACCTACTTATCACTCTCCCATACGAAACTATGGGGTGTAACATCATTCCCCCCTTTGGAACATTCATCCTCGAATGTTGACTGATGCGCTTATCAATTTCATAACCTATAGCTCTTACGAATAATTAGTATTGTCCTTTAGATCTAGGCGAATGTTATGTGAATAAATCTAAAGGACAGGGCACTACCCCCTTTAGGCCTCTTTCTCACACCACGACTTGTTGTCAGAATTCTACCAATCTTGTAACTGTTGCGACCTTCTGTCATGCAGCCTGTCTAACTTTGTCCATGTATGTACGACTATGTCACAACCCCAAATCCTAAACTGGCCGTGATGGTGCCTATCGTCGAACTAAGCTAGCCAACTACCGCATGTTTGCAATTTCTTTTTAAAATCCCAATCAAGTTTTAAGCATTTCATAAAACATACAGCGATTACTAAATAAAGTAGGCCAATTATACAGTACCACCAACCCCAAAACCCGGAGTCAACATGCATGACCATCTAGAGGAATAAGCAAAAATATACTATTATATTACAAAAACTCCGAATAAAATCTAGCTACAACAAAAAGGGAAAATAGAGATGATGCGGACGCTGAACAACTACCACTATATCCCGCAATCCGGCTCCGCGCGGAATAAATGGCTAATGCTCGATATCTGCACCCGAATCTGCACACAGAGGTGCAGGGAGTAATGTGAGTACGCCAACTCAGTAGTAATGAAAATAAATCAAGTCTAAGCGGCAAGGAAACACATAAAAGCAATGCCATCAAAATCACAATATACACAGCCTTACTTTCACATAGTGTAAACATAGATATACGAAATAATCATGCCTTAAAAAGAACTTCAGAAAAGTCCTTCAAATAATGCATATTTTTAACAACTTCAAAACGAAATATTTAGTTCGAAAATGAAATGAATAATATAGAGGCCCCTCGGGAAAAACATGTATCATAATCAGCCCCTCGGGCATGCCTCACAATCACTCAGCACCTCACAGTCACTCATGCCTTCCAATCGCTCGTCACTCGGCACTCGGCATTCGGTGCGCTCACTGGGGTTGTGTACAGACTCCGGAGGGGTTCCTTCAGCTCAAGCGCTAATATCACTCAGCACCTCACCATCACTCAGCAAAACCACTCAAAAGGCCCTTCGGGAGAATCAGTAAAACAGGGTACTCGACCCAAAACATCATTTTAAATCTCAAAGTAGTGTAAATCAAGCTGAGTTTCGAAAACTGTACGAACAATGTGGCTAAGTGAAATCATCAACAAATAATGAGGAAAAATGGCAGTAAAAATCCCCCAATGGGTCTAAACAGATCGGCACGAGGCCCCAAACACGGCTTATAGCCCAAATTTTTCAACAATCTTTAGAACATAATTTAACATAAGGTTTTGAGTAAAATATAAAACTCATTAGTTGCCGTGGGGAGGACCTAACCCAATCCAAAAATCAGTATGCGTCACATACTCATCATCCGACATGTGCGCCATTCTAAAAACAGTGAGAAATATGTAGTCCGGGGTTCCATACCCTCAGGACAAGATTTATAACCATTACTTATCTCTACCCGGCCAACACACTAGTCCGCTATGCTCTTGCCCATCAAATTGGCTCCCGATTGCTCCGAATCTAGCTAAAACCAGTTTAACATCATCAGTTTATATCAAAGGATCACAACCCAATCGAAAACTATCAAATTATACAAGAATCTCGAAATTCGGCCAAACCCGAGCCCCGGGCCCACATCTCGGAATCCGATAAAATTTTCATCATTAGAATCCTCGTCCTCCCACGATTCTATACCTACCAAGAACACTAAAATCGAACCCCAATTGCGCACCTAAATCCTCAAAAGAAAAATCCAATTCCCATGCACCCTTCTTCCCCAATTTTGGGTTTAATTCCAGCAGCTTATGGTTTAATTACTTAGAAAATGACATATAAACGAGTTATGAAGTTCAAAACCTTACCTCCAAGTGATTCCCATCAATTTCCTCTTCAAACCATCTCAAAAGTGCTCCCAACTCGTTCAACAATGGTGGAAAATGAACTATTCTCGCACACATGGCCTTTTAAAACATTCTGCCCAGCCATTAAATTTTCTTTGGTGCGATCGCGACTCTTGGAATGAGATCGCGATGCATAGACCAGACAACCAATGCAATCGCAGACCAATACACGCGATCGCATAAACAACTCTCCACCCCACACACGCGCCTCAGAATCCTCTACGCGATCGCATAAACACCCACGCGATCGCACTGCCTTACCTGACCAACCTATGTGATCACAATCCTAACCACGCGATCGCATAGAAAAAAATGCCTGCCCTACTCTTTTACTCTACGCGATCGCAAACATCCTCCCGCGATCATGTAGAAGGAAACCAGAACCTCACACCGGAAAAAACTTGCCCAGTTTTCAAGCCAAGAGTTGGTCTGTTAACCACACGAAACACACCCGAGGCCCTCAGGACCTCAACAAACATACCAACATATCCCATAACCTCATTCAAACTTATTCAAGCCTTTGAAACACCAAAAACAATGTAACAACACCAAAATCACATCAAATTCAAGCCTATGAACTTTGAAACTTCCAAAATTCGCCAACTACGTCGAAACCAACCAAAACACCTCTGATTGAGCTAAAATTTTGCAGACATATCAAAAATGACGTTACGAACCTGATCCAACTTCCGAATTTCCATTCCAACCCCCATAGCCTATTTTCCACTGCCGATCGAAAATCGCCAAAAACTAACTTTCGCCAATTCAAGTCTAATTCTACACCGGACATAAAAACTTCATTCGGAACACACTCCTAAGTCCCAAATCACCTAACGAAACTATCCGAGCCATAAGCCCGCATTCCGAGGTCGTTCACCAATAAGTCAACTCTCAGTTGACTTTCTCAATTATTAGGCTACTTTAAGAGACTAAATGCCTAAATTCTCACCATACTCACTCCGGACCCAAACCAACTGACCCAAGACAATAAAAATAGGCTAGCAATATATAACAAATGCAAAAATGGGGAAATGGGATAAATCTCACGGAACGACCTGCCGGGTCATTATATCCTCCCCCTCTTAAACAAACGTTCGTCCTCAAACGGGTCTAGAAACATACATGGAGTCTCGAATAAGTGAGGATATCTGTCCCGCCACTCCCGCTCGGTCTCCCAGGTGGCATCCTCCACTGGCTGCCCTTTCCACTGAACCTTTACTGAAACTATATCCTTAGACCTCAGCTTCCTGACCTGTCGACCTAAAATAGCCACTGGCTCTACCTCATATGACATATCACCCTTGAGCTGAAACGTGCTGAAGTCTAAAACATGGGACGGGTCACCAACATACTTCCGGACCATCGAAACATAGAATACAGGATGAATACTCGATAAACTGGAGGCATAGCAAGCCTATAAGCCACCTCCCCAACCCTCTGAAGCACCTCAAATGGCCCAATGAACCTGGGACTCAGTTTCCCCCTCTTCCCGAATCTCATAACACCCTTCATGGGTGATACCTTCAGCAGCACCTTATCCTCAACCATGAAAGACATATTTGGACCTTCCGGTCCGCATAACTCTTCTGCCTAGAAGCCGCTCCTGAATCAACTTCGCCTTACTCAATGCATCCTGAACTAAGTTTGTGCCCAATAGCCTAGCCTAGCACGACTCAAACTAACCAACCGGAGACCTGCACCTCCTACCATATAGAGCCTCATACGGAGCCATCCGGATACTCGACTGATGCAAACTCTGCTAGTGGCAAAAACTGGTCCCATGAACCACCAAAGTCGATCATGCAAGCACGCAACATATCCTCCAAAATCTGAATGGTACGCTCTTACTGCCCGTCGGTCTGAGGGTGAAACGATGTGGTCAAGTCGACCTGAGTACCCAACTCTCTCTGCAAGGCTCTCCAAAACTGAGTACCTCTGTCGGAAATGATAGAGACTGGAACCCCATGCAATCGAACAATCTCCCTGATATATATCTCAGCTAACCTCTCCGAAGAATAAGTAGTACCAACAGGAATGAAGTGCGCGGACTTGGTCAGCCGATCCGCAATAACCCATATAGCATCAAACCTCCTCGAAGTCCGTGGGAGTCCAACTATGAAGTCCATGGTGATCCGCTCCCACTTCCACTATAGAATATCAAATCTCTGAAGCAATCCACCTGGTCACTAGTGCTCATACTTGACCTTCTGATAGTTGAGACACCGAGCCACAAACTCCACAATATCCTTTTTTATCCTCTTCCACCAATAATGCTGCCGCAAATCCTGATACATCTTCGCGTCACCCGGATGGATGGAATACCGTGAACTATGAGCCTCTGCCAGAATCAAATCTCAAAGCCCATCTACGTTGGGCACACAAATCTGGCCCTGCATCCTCATGACCCCATCATCACCAATAACCACATCCCTGGCATCACCGCGATGGACCATGTCCTGAAGAACAAGCAAATGTGTATCATCATACTGGCGTGCTCTAATCTGATCGTAAAGAGAAGACCTGGAGGCTACACAAGCCAACACCCGCGGAGGCTTTGATAGATCCAATCTCACCAACTTACCCGCCAAGGCATGAACATCAAGGGCTAATGGTCGCTCTGCTACTGGAAGGTAGGCTAGACTCCCCAAACTCTCTGCTCTGCGACTTAAGGAATCGGCCACTACATTGGCCTTCACCAGATTATATAAGATAGTGAGGTCATAATCCTTGAGGAGCTCTAACCATCTCCTCTGACGCAAATTCAAGTCCGTCTTCCTTAGAACATACTGCAAACTACGATGATCAGTGAAAATCTCACACTACACTCCATACAAATAATGCCGCCAAATCTTCAAGGCATGAACAATGGCAGCTAACTCAAGATCGTGCACTGGTCAATTCTTCTCATTCACCTTCAACTGTCTAGACGCGTAGGCAATCACCCTACCGTACTGCATCAATACCGCTCCCAAGCCAACTCTAGAAGCATCACAATAAACTGTGTAAGAACCCAAACCAGCAGGCAAAACTAGTACCGTAGTTGTAGTCAATGCTAACTTGAGCTTCTGAAAGCTCTCGTCACACTCATCATACCATCTGAATGGAGCACCCTTCTAGGTCAATCTGCTCAAAAGCGAAGCAATAGAAGAGAATCTCTCCACAAAGCGGCGGTAATATCCCTCCAAACTAAGGAAATTCCTAATCTCTGTAGCTGAGGACAATCTGGGACAACTCTGCGCCGCCTCTATATTCTTCGGATCAACCTAAACACCCTCACTAGACACCACGTGCTCCAAGAAAGCTACCGAACCAAGCCAAAACTCACACTTGGAGAATTTCGCATAAAGCTTCTCCTCCCTCAACCTCTGTAACACAACTCTCAAATGCTGAGCATGCTCTTCCTGGCTACGAGAATAAACCAGGATGTCATCAATGAACACAATGATGAAGAAATCAAGGTAAGGCTAAAACGATGTTCATCAATTGCATGAACGCACCTAGGTCATTGGTCAACCTAAATGACATAACCAAGAACTCATAATGACCATATCTGGTCCTGAAAGCAGTCTACGGAATGTCAGAATCCCGAATCTTCAACTGATGACACCTAGATCTCCAATCAATCTTGAAAAACACTATGGCTCCTTGAAGCTGGTCAAACAGATCATCAATACACATACCCATGGACCCATCTTTCTTCTTCACGAACAAGACCAGTGCACCCCAAGGTGACACGCTAGGCCGAATGAATCCCTTATCCAAGAGCTCCTGAAGTTTCTCCTTCAATTCCTTTAGCTCTGCTGGTGCCGTACGATAAGGTGGAATAGAAATAGGTTGAGTGCCCGGCACCAAGTCAATACAAAAATCAATATCCCTATCAGGTGGCATGCCTAGCAAGTCTGCAGGAAACACATACGGAAAGTCACGGACCATAGGAACTGAACCAATAGCGAGAGTCTCACCACTGACATCCCTCGCAAAGGACAAATAAGATAAACACCCTTTCTCAACCATGCATCAATCCCTCAGGTAGAAAATCATCTTGCTAGGCATGAACTCAGGATAACCTCTCCATTCAACCCTCGGACACCCCGGCATAGCTAAGGTCACGATTTTAGCGTGACTATCAAGAACAGCATGACACGGATATAACCAATCCATGCCCAATATCACGTCAAAATCAACCATGCGAGTAATAGTAGGTGCACTCTGGTCTCTAAACCCCCAATTGATATCATGCACGACCGATACACATGGTCCACAACAACAGTATCGCCCACTAGATTCGACACATGAACAGAGGTGACTAGAGACTTACGGGGCACATCTAGAAAACGGGCAAAATATGAAGAAACATAGGAATATGTAGAACCAGGGTCAAATAAATCCAAGGCATCTCGGCAACAGACTGAGACAATACCTGTGATCACGGCATCTGAGGCCATGGCATCCGGCCTGGCTGGAAATGCATACATGCGAGCCTGGGCTCCCCCTGCTCGACCTCCCCTTCTAGGGCGGCCTCTGTCTGACTGACTACCACCCCTGGTTTCCTGGGCGAGTTGTGAAGTGACTGGAGCTGAAGTCGAGGGCTAGCCCCTCTGCTGAGAAGATCCACCGGAACGGCAGGGACACTGCCTCAACCTGTGCCCGAACTCTCCACACACAAAACAGCTCCCTGGAGCTCGAGGCGGGGACTGATAGAAACCCCTAGCACACGTACGGCCACTGGAAGACTCATGCATAGAAAAACCCTGAACTGGGAGTGCTCGAGCTGCACGCTGAGCTGGGAGGGCACCAAATGAAGTACGGTCTGACTGAGAACCACGGGGACCCTGCTCCGATGATGCACCACTATATGCTGGGCGGCCTGATTGAGGAGGTCTGAAGAAACGGATCCTACCCTGCTAAAGTTGTCCCCTGAAGGGAGCACCACTGGAGCTGCCCGAACCACGATGCCTCTTGGCCTCCCTCTCCTTCCGCTCCTGGCGGCTAACGGACTCAATATCTCGAGCTATGTTCAACAACCTGCTCAAATGAAGCAGCCGATACTCTCTCCCGAGTCATAAATAACTGAAGCTGATAAGAAAGACCATCTACAAACCTCCCCACCCGCTCCCTATCAGTAGGGACAATCTCAGAATCATGCCTAGCTAACTCGAAAAACCTCATCTCGTACTGAGTAACTGATAACTCTCCCTAGCGCAGCTGCTCAAACTTCCTGCGTTGCTCCTCTCTGTGGGACTGAGGAACATATTTCTCAAAAAAGATCGTCCAGAGCTGCTGCTAGGTGAGGGGTGCTAAACCAACTGGCCTACGCCTCTCGAATGACTCCCACCAGGTAAAGGCAGCACCCGCAAACTGAAATGTAACCAATGAGACCCCACTAGTCTATAAAACACACGCGGTACGCAGTATCCTCTGGCACCTATCTAGAAACCCCTAGGCATCCTCGCCCTCTGTACCGCTGAAAGTCGTAGGCTGAAGTCTGCTGAATCTCTCCAACCTGCGTTGCTCGTCCTCAGGCATAGTAGGGACCATATAATCCTGGACTGGAGTAACCGGCTGAGCTGGGGCTACTCCCGGTGCCTGAATACCCCGTGCAGCCTGCTCAGGTGCCCGGGCAGCTGGAGTCTGACTGCCTCCCCCGGCCTGAGCTGTGGTGGCAGTAGAAGACATGGAGATTTCCTGAGCCAAACAGGTGCATACTGTCAATATCTGAGACAGTATCTCCTGAAGATTCGGAATAACCATAGGCACTGCCGGTGCTTGAGCCTGTCCCGGTGGAACACCATCGGCGGGAACCTGATCCTAATAGATAGGGGGATCCTGTGGTACTATCCTAGCTGCTGCGCGGGCTGGCCCCCTACCTCGACCGCGGCGTCGACCTCTCACAGGTCTACCCGGTGACTGATCACTCTGATCGGTATGGCGTGTCCTCACCATCTGTGATAGGATGAAACAACGTAAGTTCAGATTTCGAGAATCAATAGATCAGCACGAAAGAGTTCAAGAAAGGTAGAAATGTTTCCTAAAAGTTCGGCAGCCTCTCGAAGATATGTACAGACGTCTCCGTATCGCAAGACTCTACTAAACCTACTCATGACCGTTGAGTCCTATGTAACCTAGGCTCTGATACCAAACTGTCATGACCCCAAATCCGAAACCGACCGTGATGGCGCCTATCGTGGAACTAGGCTAGCCAACTACCGCATTTTCGCAATTTCTTTTAAAAATCCAAATCAAGTTTCAAGAATTTCATAAAACATACAGAGATTACTAAATAGAGTAGGCCAATTATACAGTACCACCAACCCCAAAACTCGGAGCCAACATGTCATGAGGATCTAGAGGAATAAGCCAAAATATACTATTATAATACAAAACCTTCGAACAAAAGCTAGATACAACAAGAAGGGACAACAGAGATGCTGCGGACGCTAAACAACTACCTCTATATCCCGCAATTCAGCTCCGCGTGGAATAAATGGCTAATGCTCGATATCTGCACCTGAATCTGCAAATAGAGGTGCAGGGAGTAATGTGAGTATGCCAACTCAGTATTAATGAAAATAAATCAAGTCTAAGCAGCAAGGAAACACATAAAATCAATGCCATAAAAATCACAATATACACAACCTTACTTTCCAACAGTGTAAACATAGGTATACGAAATCATTATGCCTTGAAACCAACTTCAGAAAAGTCCTTTGAAGAATGCTTATTTTTAACAACTTCAAACCGAAATATTTAGTGTGAAAATGAAATGAATCATATAGAGGCCCCTCGGGCAAAACATGTATCATAATCAGCCCCTCGGGCATGCCTCACAGTCACTGAGCAACTCACAATCACTGAGCACCTCACAATCACTCATGCCTCCCAATCGCTCATCACTCAGCACTCGGTGCGCTCGCTGGGGGTGTGTACAGACTCCAGAGGGGCTCCTTCAGCCCAAGCGCTAATATCAATCAGCACATCACCATCACTCAGCAGAACCACTCAAAAGGCCCCTCGTGCGAATCAGTAAAACATGGTACTCAACCCAAAACATCATTTTAAATCTCAAAGTAGTGTAAATCAGGCTGAGTTTCGAAAACAGTAAGCACAACGTGGCTGAGTGAAATCATGAACAGATAGTGAGGAAAAACAGCAGTAAAAAGCCCCCAAGGAATCTAAACAAATTGGCACGAGGCCCCAAACACGACTTATAGCCCAATGTTTTCAACAATCTTTAGAACACAATTTAACATAAGGTTTTTAGTAAAATATGCAACTCATTAGTTGCCGCGGAGAGGACCTAGCCCAATCCAAAAATCAGTATGCGCCACATACTCATCATCCGGCATGTGCGCCATTCAAAAATTAGTGAGAAATATGTAGTCCGGGGTTCCATACCCTTAGGACAAGATTAGTAACCATTACTTACCTCTACGCTCTTTCCCCTCAAATTGGCTCCCGATTGCTCCGAATATAGCCAAAACTAGTTTAACATCATCAGTATATATCAAAGGATCACAACCCAATCAAAAAATATCAAATTATACAAGAATCTCGAAATTCGTCCAAACCCGAGCTCTGGGCTCATTAGAATCCTCGTCCTTCCACGATTCTATACATACCAAAAATACTAAAATCGGACCACAATTGCCCACTCAAATCCTTAGAAAAAAAAATCCAATTCCCATGTACCCTTCTTCCCCAATTTTGGGTTTAATTCCAGCAATTTATGGTTTAATTACTTAGAAATATAAACGAGTTATGAAGTTCAAAACCTTACCTCCAAGTGATTCCATTCAATTTTCTCTTCAAACCCTCTCAAAAGTGCTCCCAACTCATTCAACAATGGTGGAAAATTAACTATTCTCGCACAAATGGCCTTTTAAAACATTCTGCCCAGCCATTAAAATTTCTTCAGTGCGATCGCGACTCTTGGAACACGATCATGATTTATAGACTATCCAACCAATGCGATCTCAGACCAATACACGTGATCGCGTAGAACTTCTCTCCATCCCACACACGCGCCTCAGAATCCTCTACGCGATCGCATTGCGTTACCTGACCAACCTATGCGATCGCAATCCTAACCACGCGATCGCATAGAACAAAATGCTTGACCTGCTCTTTTACTCTACGTGATCGCAAACATCCTCCCACGATCGCGTAGAAGGAAACCAGAACCTCACACCAGCAAAATTCTACCCAGGTTTCAAGCCAAGAGTTGGTCCGTTAACCACCCGAAACACACCCGAGGCCCTCGGGACCTCAACCAAACATACCAACATATCCCATATCCTCATTCAAACGTAGTCGAGCCTTCGAAACACCAAAAACAACGCAAAAACACCAAAATCACATCAAATTCAAGCCTATGAACTTTGAAACTCCCAAACTTCGCCAACTATGCCGAAACCAACCGAAACACCTCTGATTGACCTAAAATTTTTCATAAATATCCAAAATGACATTAAGAATCTGCTCCAACTTATGGAATTCCATTCCGACCCAGATAGACTATTTTCCACTGCCGACCGGAAGTCGCCAAAAACTAACTTTCGCCAATTCAAGCCTAATTCTACACCGGACATCAAAACTTCATTCCGAACACACTCCTAAGTCCCAAATCACCTAATGAATCTATCCGAGAAAAAATCCGCATTCCGAGGTCGTTCACAAATAAGTCAACTCTCAGTTGACTTTATCAACTATTAGGCTACTTTAAGAGACCGCCTAAATTCTCACAATACTCACTCCGGACCCAAACCAATTGACCCAACACAACAAAAACAGACTAGCAATATATAACAAATGTAGAAATGGGGAAACGAGGTAAATCTCACGGAATGACCGGTCGGGTCATTACAGACTATGCGACTCTTCTATCCTTTTTCCTCCAGCTTTTAGCCAATCTCTAGGCCTCAATTTGAGAACATATACAAAGCTATGTCAAGTTGTTCCTCCTATGATATATAGGTGTACTGAAGTTCTTCGCTTGGTACTTTGTCAAAGTTACGACTGTTGATATATGTTGTTTCATAGCCTTGTATATCTATCCTTATGGCTTTACTACATCTAGGTAGATTATATTATACCATAACACTTAGTTCGCTTTATTATTACCGAGGTTTTCTACCCAACTCCAGGTTACTCTCTCGCTGCTTATCCTATATGTATAAATCTAAGTCCTTTAGTTCTTCCTCATTACTGCACATCTTAAGAATGACAGCCTAATCTCATCTAATACTTTGGAATTTTTATCCGCCTATTGTTGATTCACCTTATGTTGATCTATAATCTACCACTGATAACTTGAAACCTCTTACATAATACATTGTCGTTAGGGATCACGTCACATCGGGGAACATCTGAAGTTATCTTGCATGATCCACCTTGGGACGATACAATACTTCATTAATTGTATTTCGTAGCATCTCAATGTGATTCACCGTATTTCATAACATCCTTATATTTCATGAAATCCCTTTTCTTTGAATCATTACCCAAACAAAGGCCTAAACGTCATCCTCTTATCTATCACAATTACACCATTATTCTACCACTAGAGCATCATTCCATCTCTTCTAAATTCTCCTACTCTTAAAGTCCTTTGAGTTCACACATGATATACTGAGCTTTTTATAACTTTAAGGAAACCATCAACTATCATGTTGTGATGGGTTTAATCCTTAGGACGTACCTATTCTCGTCACCTTCTCACTCACCTTTTTCTTATCCTTACTCCTATCTAGCTAAATATTTGTCGCTCTACCATACCATAGCTTACGACCTACATATATCCATTTATACTACTTGCAATTTTCCTTTAACTTGCTAGAACCATAGATTTCCTTATGTTATTCTGCAACCTCAAGCGAGACATCATATCTTCTCTAACTCTTCTTTACTCTCTTAACTAGACCGCTTTGTATCTAGAAACCACGAGCTGGAAAATATGCCACTGACGACACCACTACCATTTCTTGATACAGAATTACGACCTTTCCATCCCTTTATCTATCTGGATTATTCATAACCTTCTGTACTTGGGAATCTCGTACCTTCTTCACATATAACTTACTTACCTTTAAATCATGCATCGTATCTTCTATATATTTCATAACCTCCCTTCCACATAGGTGGAATTCACATCCACACCTTAAAGCTCTACTATAATACTTGCACGTCATGTGCATACACAATCCGGCGAAAGCTTCATACTGACTTCTTGTGAGGTTTGTACTTTTCTAACTAGATTTATCATAGAGAAATTATAGAATATGGCCATTGTACTATCTGTTTTGTACCTATGATATTTAGAGTAATTCTACAATGTTATGAATCACGACTTGTATACTCATTGGGGTTTAATAATCAGACTCCTAATTCATTTAGCTGATGTAACTATTTAGTTTCCTCTTATATCTCGGTGTTTACGTAGGCTTATTTTATCTTCTGATCTTCGTCTTAGGGTATTAGTTATTATATTAGCCCCTCGTGGACGCTATGGAACATCCATGATATAACCTTCTAATAATTCAAGCTTTTGTCTGTGACTTGGACTCAATTATTTCTTTTAACTTATATTGGAGTCTCATATGGCTGTATCATTGTCAGCATATATGTTGCATGGAAAACACTCTAAAATCTTAAGTGTGTTCATAACGTAACTAACTATGTGTCATTGATCAAATATTTCTTTCCGCGCCTTCTCATCCTTCCTTAAAAAGTAACAATTACTTTTCCTGGTCGTTCTGCCACTTGTTGCATGAATACCCGACTTATCTTAGTGCCCAAGCCTATTGGAATTTCATGCAACTCATATGATCTCGAATATTACTTTGGATTTTACTTCACGTTCCTTAGTCACGATAGGTGCCACTTTCTTATGGAGTGCATACAATATTATAGTGAGACTGTTGTTACAAGACCATTTCTTCTTTAGGTCACAATGCTTATGTTGAAGCCTTCTTCCTTATTTCCTCAGCTAGTATTTCGTTGCAGTTCTTAGGGAAGACCCTTTGACTCTTGTAAAGTTGCGAGCTTATTATATATTATACCCCATGGTATTCCTGAGGTTCTTACTCGCCTATCATTATTCTTAGTTACTTACCTCCGCGCCTTTGTGCTCGTAGGGTTTCTTCTGAAATGAAATTTCGATTGTCTCCCTAGTGGAACACCCTTTTATTTCCATAACAATTATATGGTACCTTTTACTACCCCAACTCTTATCTGAATATTTCACAAGAATTACGATGTCGTATTTGCGAGACTGAATTTCATGTGTTGAGTTGCACTGCGTTTATCTTGCATAATCTGCTGATTTATATGGACCTATTATCCATCCATAACTAGTCTCTTCCTAAATAAACTACTAACTACTCATCAGTCCATGCTCATATTTATATTCTGCGTAACCTCTCTTGGGTTATTTCCGTCATCTTAACTTACCTCTCTCACTGGCTCCTTATGTATCAAGTGTTCATTTGCACTTACTATCAATAATATTCTAGTCAGGAACCCTTAATGGAACACCTCAACATAGTGCTTGAACAATGTTCTAGAGTCGTAACATATCTTTAGGATCTGAATAAATCCAATATCATTCCTTTCGCCTTTTTACCGCAGTCTTTCTTTACTATCCAACAGTTACTTGAACTACATAAATCTGACTTACCACCATGTCACACTGTCTTCCCCCCTTTAGGGTATTACTAGCATTTAAAGCTATGAAGATTTACCTATATATGGTTTACCTCTTCATCTTTGGCATCTTTTCACGACTTCACTGACTCTTACTCGCTTTGCGGTAACTCTTCCCTACCAAGGATAACTTAATTGCTTATGCAAGAGGGTGACACCTAGTTTAACTGCCACACGTAGTCCCTTAAGCTTAACTTTGCTCAAAGTTTTTGCTTTGGCGGAGTGTCTTCCTGAATGACCTTTAAAGGTTATTCTTCTGTTTTCCATTTTATTATAGCTGGAATCTGAGGTTTGAAATTATCTTGATGTCGACTATTATCACATCATTCGATCCCTAATTGATGTTCGGTTTATCTTGTTCACTAGCCCACGCTGATTTCTATTACTTCGGGGGTCTAAATTTTTGTTCTGGTAATCACGTTGGACTCACTAACTTATTTCTCGAAATGAGGATATGACTTTCGGCGTATACTTTTTTATTGTCTCAACGATTGTCATCTCTTGTCTTTTCCTTCACTTGACTATAGACTATGTCATCATATCATATTTTTATTTACTGTTATCATCTATTTATCACAACTTAATCATAATACTTTATTTACTCTCTTCTTATTCTCCTGCTAATATTTTCATTTATTACCTTATTTTTAAAACTTCAAAAAAACATTCTATCGCTTTTATCTCCCTTGCTCTATCCACTGTCTCTTCGGGCTGCCTAGCATTCTCTCTTTACTATGTAGGGGAGCCATACAAGGTAAATATTTGTCCCTTCTAGGATTCCACTGACTGTCTTCTGAAAATTTTCTGGACATTCTAGTATTCATATGTAAATGTACTATTCTAGAGTGCACCATCAGGTGTCTCATATGGAGAACTATTACCACATTTGCGATATCCTTCAGAAATGTCAGCTAATGCTAACAATCCATCCACCATTTGGGTTACTCTAAGCTCAATTCGATTCTCATCATTCTATTAAACAATATATGTTAGCTCCCGCAGGGCGTAACTAAGATTGGCGTGGCCAACTGCACATACTTCTATTGCTGTTGATGGTAACTCAAATACTTATATTTCTCTGCCTAAATTTTAAATACTGATAATCTTCACTAACTGGGTACCTCGTACCTTTCTCCACCTTGCTTCTTTTACTTATTGAAACTTGTATCTACCTTATGATTCTCTCATTTCTTTTTACCATATGGGTGGATAAATATTTATGCCTTAGGGATCCTTACCAAGAAGCTTACACGTCTTAGTACACATATGATCAACTTAAGACGTCACATTTACTCATCGTAAGCATGATGCAAAATCGAGTTCTTCTGACTCAAATCTTCTACATCCACATTCAATCTCTTACCAACTGTCTTCTAGAAGTAGGTATCATTTTATTACGAATAAAATAAAAGTTAGGAGTTTTAATCTTAAAGCTGAGCTCTACCACACGGTCTAGAGTAAAAAGAAAGAGTGACAATCCTAAATGACATGTAGTGTAACATCCTGTACATTCATATTAGGTGTGGATATATTAAATGGGTATTAATTTGATATTTTGGATGTATGAAGTCCTATTGGGATGAGTATGGCTGAAAATAGTTTATTCAAAACAAGATTGGAAATGAGGTGCATAAGATTCGATAAAATCGACTATGTTTGCAGAAGGTTCGTCTTCCAGCAGGGTTTGGTGAAAATGTGAAAACAATTTGGGAGTGAAAACAAAAAATTTGTAGTCATTTGAAATATCTTTCCAACGATATATTGTGGAACCCAAATAGATCTTTGTGCAAAAAGTTATGTTCATTTTACAGAACAGCGTACAATATGCGCGGCCGCGCACATGTGGCAGTATTCCTACCATTTTGTGTGGTCAGGTGTGCAGTCATGCCTACAGGTGCGCGGGGCACACTTGGAGAGTCATTTTTTAATCCCTACTTCGTTCCCCACAGACCCAAAACATAAAAACTTGCTCTAGAAAGGGAAACTCTCAGAAACCTAACTCTTTAAGGGTCCCTCCACCATACAAGGTAAGTTCTAATGGTGATTCTAAGTTAATTTTAATTTTCCAACATCTTATTAACATGGTTAAATCCTCCATATCATTAGATATTTGATTGGGACATCATTGTTGAGAGAAGGAACCCTAGAACTCGAATTCAAGGGGATTGAACTTCAAAAAGGTAATGTCTTCACCCTCAAATTGATTCTAACATTGGATAATGATTATAGACTCTATTCCATTAGCTATGTGTTGATGGGTTTGATATAAAAACATGAATAGTTATAGGTTTGGGTTGTTCATTGTTGATTATTGGTTAAGGGTGTTGATTACCTTATGGGTGATGAAGAATGATGTTGATTATAACCATTTTAGATTTTATAATTTACCTAGGAGCAAGAGAATGGGTTATTGGGTGTAGAAACACCATTAATAAGGCTTATGAAGCATTATCCCACCAAGTGTTTGATAAAATGCCTAAGTGACCAAAACATGACTATTGTTGCTAATTTGGAATCACTTTGACTTGTATTGATATAGATTAAAGTTGAAAGGGTTGGAGAATGTTGTATTACGGTCAAGAGAAGAAAGTTAAGGTATGTGAGGCTAACTCTCTATGTTTGGGAATGTTAATGATTCTCCCTACACTATGTTTCTTTTACCACATTACCAATTGCCTCAGAAATATAGTTAAGCCCAGTTCCTTGAATAGTTGCAGAACTTCTATTCTCTAGCTTCGCAACTCGTTCATGACTTTCATTCTCAACGTTGTGAAATCAGTGTGTAATCAATATAGACTTGGGTTGATGCCCATGAGTCTCAGTCTATATTACTCAGCATGTCATAAGCAGTTGAAGGTTTCAATCTTCATAATCAGTTCATGAATACATGTCTCGGTCTAGCTCTATTCAGCATTCAAGTATCATGTAACTCAATATGCTTGAGTACAGCATCATGTATTTCAGTATGATTCTCAGTTCCTGAATGTTGAACACCTGTATTTGGGCCTGAGGCTGTAGTTTATATGTTTTATGCATGTTTGGGCCTGAGGCCGTAGTTTATGCTTTATCCATTTTGGGTCTGAGGTCGTAGTTATGTATACGTATACTTGGGCCTGAGGCCGTAGCTTGTGCACATATATGTTAGGCCCGAGGCCGTAGCTTATTCAGATAAACAGGTTGTTCATCATTCAGAAGAGGGAGTATTCATATCCTTACTTCCTTTTTCAGTTCAATTACCAGTTATCAGTTCAATTATCGGTTATTATTTCAGTTTCAGTTTAAATAGTTATCATTTCATTTATCAATTATCAATTCTCAGTTATCAGCGTAGTTTCACTTTCAGCATTTATAATTCTTTCTTTCAGTTTCTTTACATACCAGTGTAATTCAAATGTACAGACGTCCCCTTTTGCCCAAGGCCTGCATCTCACGATGTAGGTAATGATTTACAGGTTGACGATTCAGAGCGCTAGGATTCTCGTACCACCTATTTGGTGATCCCCATTTCTTTCGGGGCATTATCCTTACCTTACAGTCTTCAGTATTTTTAGACAGTCAGTGTTTTCGGTACTTCATTAGAGGCTTCATAGACTAGAGTAATAGTTAGACATAGTCGCAGGCTTTTCAAATTAAGCTATGTTGGCTACAAATATGTTTCAGAATTGTATTAGTATTTTCGCACTTCGATTTATATCATCCAGAGTTTTAGTATATCAGCATGTGTTAGTTTATCTTCCACATTAAGTATGTTATGATATCACATATTGATCCGGCCAACCAGTTGGTTTGCTCGGTCACATGTAGTCAAGCACCGAGTGCCGTGTTACGTCCAGGCCCAGGTTGGGGGCGTGACATGTAGCCTCCTACTTATAAGCGTGGTGCACAACACACCCATAAACAAGACTCTAATAGACACCGCTTGTAGACTCCCTAGGACAGAATTGCTCTGATACCAAGTTTGTCATGCCCAAAACCTGAAGAGGCGTGGCTGGAACCCGGCTCCATACTCGGCCCGAGCGTACCACTCTGTAACTATGAACTCTAGAGTGGTAACCCACAACTTAGGCCGATGAGGCCATATTCTGAATCGTATGAACATTACGCCTTTATCATCTACGGGGTAAACATACCCAAAAGCATATATATATATATAACGATGCAGGCTGACCAAGCCGCCATGAGCATCTAGTGATATACAATATATACATTACCGATCTACAAGTCTCTAGAGATAACTGAATTGTACCATGTTCGGGATATGGCCTCGACCTACCCATAAAACTTGTATATATAACTGGACTCCAAGGTCTAGACCTGGTAACTCCGAGGAAGTGGAGATTACCAACCAAGCTGATGTTTGACTCTGTATGTTGGGAGGGTCTGTCCAACTTTCAATGAGGACCTGCACGCATAAAATGCAGCATCCCCGGAAAAAGGGACGTTAATACAAAATAATGTACCGAGTATGTAAGGAAACAAAATAACTAAAAGTTGAAACTGAACTGATAATATAATAACTGAAAGTAACCGGGAGTCAAATATAATATGAAGATATGCTTAACCGCTGATGCTGACTCAACTCTCTCAATATAGTAAGTAAAATAGTTGTCCGTCCTTATAAGGCTCGGTAAGTGTAACTGCTTTGCCGTAAAGGCTAAGTTCGCAACTTTAACTAGTAGCTTGTTTACGAAAATTTGGGCAGCATCTCCCCTTTAACAAGACCCTCCTCCAATACCATATATCAAAAAGCCCAAGAAAAAAATAATAACAACATGTATGCATCATTTTCCAACCGTATATCCATTGCAATATATCACAAAACAACCCACACACCCTAATTACTTCATACATAAAACGACAACAAAAATAGTGTCAAACAACCTAAAAATGTAACGATGAATGACCAGCCCACCAGCCCATCATTCCGTCATTACGTGATGTTTCTCCACACATTTTATCCTCCAAAATTCCATAAAACATCAGCAAAATAGACAGCTCAAAAGTAACACAAAGCTGCCCACAAAATTGTCCACTACAAGTCGAATAACTCGAACTCACGACTTCCGATCACCGTCCCGTGAGTTCTAACTATTTGAAAACAAATTTTTTAACCTTCCTTGATATTTAAAGCTTACATACGGAAATTAGACATTTTCGTAACTATGAAGTACCTTCCAAGGCTCAAATTACAAAGAAAAAGAGAGGCGATATAGCGATACATACATCGTAGATATTGTTCTAGTGTTATCTCTTCTTGATTTCGTATCCGGAATGTTAGTATTCTTGGAAACCCTTGTGGAGAGCTTAAGGATAAGTTAGGGGTCTTATTCTAGTTGTGGTATGTGGGAAACTGAAGAAAGAGACGACATAAGGCCTATATATATATATATATATATATATATATATCCATGTTTGAAAATTCAAAAAGGTGCTAGCTTGGCACCCTATTATTGGCTCTTCTTTGGATGCTTATATCTTTTTATCCGGATGTCGTGCGAATGAAAGGTTAAGAGAGCTAGAAGCTAAATTCCAAGATCCAATTTGGTAAATAATATGTCCCAAACGACCTCATATAACACACTAAATGTATTGCTCAAATAGCTTAGCGACAAACCTACTTGTCACCAATGCAGTTTGTGCAGTCTCGTGAAACTGCAAATATCTCTATACTCCTATATCGTATCGATGAACGATTTAATGCGTTATAAAATAGACTCGTAAATATTCAATTTGGTAGGTAGATCATCCCCTAATTATAAGTATATTTGGAGAAAAGCACAGCTATATTTTACCTAAGTTTCAGCATATTTCTAAATGTAACTTGTGATGATCTTTGCCAACCTTTGTTCCACAACTCGCCTGATTTCAAAACATAACACATGACTATCATAAGACAAAAATAACACATAATATAACCTCCTTATCATTTTGAGCACCCTAGTCTCACCCCAAAAGTATATGTTATAACATTCCCAACTTGCCGACTTTCGACGAAACTTAGTTTCTTCAATTGGTTTAGCTTCTAAGCCTTCCAACCCTATTGGTACTTGCAGTCCATGATCTTAAATATTTGTAACCTCCAAGTTAACATGATTAACTTCCTTTGTGTATTTTCAAAGATGATCTCATTTCAGAGCTTACATCAATTGACTTACGACGTACTCTCACATACAAAACTATGGGGTGTAACAGGCTCCTACAGCCGAAGCACTATACTCGGCACAGACAAATCACGTGATGCACGAAAAACTCACGTGCTATAATACCAGTATCTGGATCCGCACAGACAAATCACGTGCTGCACGGACTACTCACGTGCTATAGTATCAATATCTGAATTCGCACGGACAACTCACGTGTTGCACGGACACTCACATGCAATAGTATCAATATCCGCATAAACAGGCCCCCAGCCTCACTCAGACATCAATCTCTCTAGTCTCACTCACAGACTCGTATCAATAAATAACAAATGAGAGTGAGATATGATATGAAGGCATGAATATGACTGGGTACAAAATATCAATGAAATATGTGAAATGAAAGCAAGAAACGGCCGCTATGGGTCCCAACAGTATCAGCATAAAGCCTAAACATGATATCTTGCATGATTTATAGCTCATTTACTTTATTGCACGTTGAAAATACGGATTCTAACAAAATAGGACAACTATATAGTGCCACGGAAATAACAGAGTCCCAACTCATATGGTGCACGCCCACACACCCGTCACCTATCATGTGTGTCACCTCAATACCAATCACATAACACGTATTTCAGGGTTTCATACCCTCAACACTAAGTTTGGAGGAGCTTATTACCTCGAAGAAGCCAAATCCAATACCTAGCAAGCCAAGTGATGCTCCAAAATTTCATCCCGCGCGTACCGACTTCCAAACGGCTCGAAACCAGCCAAAAGTAACTAAAATACATCAAATAATGCCAAAGAAAACAAACATAATCGATAAAGGTTGAATCTTTAATCAAAATCCCCAAATCGACCAAAAAATCAAACTCGGGCCCGTGCCTCGGAACCCAACAAAACTTACAAATTCCGACAATACATTCAATTACGAGTCCAACCATACTATTTTAACTCAAATCCGACTCCAAATCGATGTTCAAAACAAAAAAAATCACTTTATAAAATTTGACAAAAACCCCAAGTTTCTCTTTAAATTCATCAACCAATTGCTAAAAATGAAAATCGATTAATGAAATATAATCAAAATCGAGTATAAAAAACTTACCCCAATCCATATGGTAAAAATCACCTCAAAAAATTGTCCAAATCTGTGCTCATAACTCAAAATAAGACCAAATGAACAAATCTTCGATATTAAGTATTTTTGCCAACAGTTCTGCCTCATTTTGCATATCAAATGATAGAAAAACTTTCTTTTGATACCTCCAATAGATTCCTTATGAAGTTTCAGCCAAGTTAGGCTTTTGAATCACTCCATTTGACCTAATAATGAAGGAGATATATTGGTTTCAATATTTAGAAATAATGCAGATTTTTAAATACGATGGCAGTGGCAGTTTTGGGTTGTTACATTCTCTCCCACTTAAGCATATGTTCGTCCTCGAACGTGCCAAGAGTTGTTCTCAAATCCATCAAATTTCCATACAACCTTACCATGCATATACTCGGGGGTGATCCCATGTCACCCTATCCCATATAGGCCCGATAACACAACATAACTGAGATATCTCAATTCAACCTAGCCCATAAGTCTTAGAATCCAATTTTTCAACATCCGGAATTTCTTATAAGACCTGAATCTCGCAGCCTACACGTTGTATAAGTATGAACAAGTTGTACCAAACCGCAACCCTAACCCAAGCTACAATCACAGGATATACCACATAACTGAAATACCCATAGCAAAATCTCTGATCACAGTAGCTGCTTAGAACCACCCAACTCCGGTAATAAACCTCATACCTTACAAAAATTCATCCTAAATTCGTACGCTGCCGATAATGAAAGAACATGCAAAAACTTATAACCATTCATCAAATCAACAAGCCGTGGAGCTCTCTCTCCTTCAACAATAACTATAGCCCAATTCCTAAGCCGACTTCCGATATTATCCTTCCAAATATACCGCAATCAAATATGATAGAACTCATCCGAGATCCAACGACTTCATCTTATCAAATACCAACTACTCTAATGATACCCAACACCAATACTACCCAGAGCAACAAACCGTGCAATCCATGCACCAATAAGCAACAATCCAAATGTACCCAATCACGAAAATGACTCAAACAAGAGAATCATCCCGCAAGCTCAACGAGTACCACCACAACATAATGCTAAGAACCCATCACACACCGTAGAACCAAAACACATGAATATAACACAAGGGATCATGCATCAACATAACTCTGCTGCAATGCGTGACCCCATCTCAACACTGGTCCGTATGAAATACCTCAACCACTATACTCAAAATCGATAACCATGCGCGATTCGTCATCAAGTACCCCAAGTGAATGACCATAACCATACAGGAAACAATAACACAATACCACAGACCAAAAAGAACATCACTCAAGGTGCAATTAGTCGTGCATCAACCAAATACCTATCTTGCTTAGATTCTGCTATAAGGCCCCAATAGAACTATACTATGTGTGTATATTACCAACAAATCACAACCCCTCGTAACATAGAAGGGTAACTCACATAACATATCAGAACACGCATAAGCTCAACAACAACCGAATGGTACATCCTTCAACAGTGACAGTACGGAGTCAACCAATCTGACTTGGTGTAGAATACACATCCTCATTGGCCTACCAACAGGCCCTGAATCAACTTTGGTCATCCACAAATTGATAAACAACCATCTGAAGGTCCACAATGATTGAATCGTAGAACTTACTATTAATTGACTAGCTCTAACCACAACTTCACAGTCCACAACCACGAATCAATCTGCTCCTGAGAACTCGCAGTCTCCAAATCCATAGAACACACGAATCCCATATCCGATCCCAACTCCACCGCCGGAATGTCTAACACATCTCTCATATATGACCATCTCACGTTCTATAATTCTTCCGTGCCACATAGCAAAATATGAATATCAGCACTCGATCAACCAAGCGAGCACCTTAATACCAATGAAGCATCCGTAAGTCAAAACATAATGTGCCTTCTAAAATACGCACGATTCTCAGGCAATACCAAGTAGTAATAGCACTCATCTAGACATCTGAAACTGTCCATGTTTCCTAAGAATTCATGACCTTCCCTTCAAAACTGAATCGTGACCTTGCACATGCAAATCTCAATCCCACACGACATCGCATCTATCATGCCATCTTATGAAAAGAACGAGAATCTCATAACCATTCTGGGTCACAAGTAGAATACATATTCGATCAGTTAGAAACCTTCCATTTGATCCTGTCTAGTAGGAAATCACAATACTCAACATGTTTCTCTAGCCAGTAGGAAATATCTATCTTGAACCGTGATAGAAATCATCGATAACTATTTGGAAATCCATTTGCACATAACGAAACCATCAGACCTGAATCTCTTTAACTCCACCAAGCCACGCGGGTCGCCAAAATCTAGGAGCATTCTCACAAATCACCTGTAAGGACTCACCACATCAAAAGTACCTAAAGAACTGATCATACTCATTATCGTGTTGATCCAACCTACAACCAAACTGCCTTTTTTCTCCGAGTTCCTTCTGAATTACCCTGAAGGTGACACTTCTCCTTGCCATAACACCATGATCCTTAACCATAACTCACCCCATGAGTTACTAGAATAAAATCACACCGCCTTAAAGCCCACAAGCCTTCGAATTAAACACCCTAAAGCACTACAACCAATACACCCACCCCTAAGAGACCTTATGTCAAACTAAAATTGTTTCCTTCATCTTCCTGATGCTGAAATGTATAATCCTTAATGATATAGAAATAACGCGAGTCTAGACACCATCCAATGTAAATCTCATATTCTAGCAATATACAAATCTTGAAAATTCTGAATTGCTACGTATAACTCCTGAATCCATTAGAACCTTCTCGAAAGCCATTCGTCTTAATTGCACCGCCCAAACAGGCCATACGACCTATGCCACATTAGCACGATAGCACCAAAAGAAGTAACCCACCCTTCTAAGCAACCGAGAAAATTCCTACCACATGCGCACTACATCCTGCACGAATAACAACTCAATCATTCCATGGTTCCCATATACCCATAAAGTGTAATACATCATACATCCAGAAACTTCCTTACGTGCATCATCCTCAAAACCAGCTTCTGCAAGTCCAAACGGATCCACAAATATGCCTCAAACTGAAACCAATATAACACATAACCGTGCAATCAACTCGCCGATAGAAGAATCCCCTACTTGTCTTAAAGCCATGGAATAAAACATTTGATAACTTACAATAAGAATACCCATTAATTCCATAATATCGCAGTGAGATTAACCTAAATCTTTCATAAGCTCATGTAACACAAACCATCTAATACCTCAAATCATTTGCGAATCTCGCATTCATCCTCGTGATGGTCGGTCAACTATTACTACCGATTCAAACTCAAATCGCACAAATATAACCCACTGGTAGAAAAGAAAGCCTCCACACAACATCATACAAATCAGACATCCGTAGATTATCTTGCAGGCTATAACCCACCTGCTTAGCCTCAAACTGACATTTCTTTATACCATTTCACAACCACAACTACTACGCAATAACTTAATCTTCCTGAGTCTAAACCCATCAACAAGACATGGAGATCTACTTCGTTCCACAACTAGACAATCATGAAAAATCTTCCAATACACTCATAACTCGAGACTATACGTCACATCAACACATAAACCAAGCACCCAATAGTCCTTTCTACATCTCAAGGAAACCCTTCTTGTTACATTAAAACCATCTAAACACATCTCGCGGTCAAATCATACTCATCACGTAGCCATCCAGCCACCCATCGAGCCACGAATTCCACTCATAGGGACACTATCGGACATATAAGTCCAAAAACACGTGCTCACATAACCAAAATTCCCGTGCTCAAGCTACCGTTAAAACCCGGCCTCAACTCCTCCAGACTAGACCATCATCAGCATACTGAAATTACATCTCGCACCTCATCCATGGAATACAAGTCGTCGATGCACAAATGATATTAAGCGCTAACATGCGCATACGAATGCGTGGAAGGAATTCAATGTGTTACGCTTCCTGCTGAATCAATGTCGCACGATAATAAAGAAATATGGGAAGTATATCCTAAATGCCATGTAGCCTCTCGAAGATAGGTATAGATGTCACCATACCGATCCGCAAGAATCTACTAGACACTTGCTCATGACTTATAGAACCTATGAACCTAGAGCTCTGATACCAACTTGTCATGACCCCAAATCCACTAGTCATGATGGAAACTAACCCAACCTGCTAGGTAAGCCAGTTAATAACAAACATAGCTCGATAATATTAATAAGACAATTAAATAAAAGGAACTCTCAAAATCTTATACATTTCCCAAGGATTGGTAGTACAAATCATGAGCTGCTAAGAATAGAGCTGAAATGAAGTAAATACATCATCTATTTGAAAAGTACATAAACAAAGTTTCATAGATCTAAGGCTACCATGAACAAGAGGCGGCTACAATCAGAACGCAGGTGCGTCTTCAATTCCGGCTCTCGTTGAGCACAACAACGTCAGTAGTTAATATTTGCACGCATGCTGCAAAAGCGTAGTATGAGTACAACCAACCCCATATACTCACTAAGTAACAAACCTAACCTTCGGTTGAAAGTAGTGACGAGCTAGAACAGAGTTCGGGTCTAACACCAATAACCAACAGCAGTTCATAACAATGCAAGGCAGGTAATAAAAGAAGTAACTCAGAATTTAAAATGCCAAGCTTATTCATAATTCCCGAAAATAGTTCAGCTTTTCAAATATATCAGTAAAAACCAAAACCATTACCAAAATCGTCGAAAAATATGAGGCAGTTTGAAAATTGTAGATTTTTCAAAAATCCTTTCCACAATAAATAACATGTTTTATTTTCTTTCCAGATACCAACTGTGAAATACCCCAATATGCCCATATATCAATATATGAAAAAATCATGAATGATGTAATACCATATACCATGAGGAAAATCCTTCTCTATGCCTATATGCCATGTGTGCATGGCAGTGTCATGTATCTCAGAGATGAACTCATTTACTCACACTCTCAAAGCACTCAATCTCACGGCCCCATACTTTCCACTCATTATGCTGAATCCCTCAATACTGTATATGGCAAATACGGCCCAGGGAAGATCCATCCCGGAATATATATACATCAACTGGCCAACAGTCGCTCAGTACTGAGTAGGGAAGATCCATCATGTTGGAAAGATTTATCCCTAGGTATATAAATGCTTCGGACATGATCCATGTCCATGGAAGATCAATCCCTCAATATAATCAACCGCGCTCACTAGGGGTGTACAGACTCCGGAGGGGCTCCTCATCCCAAGCGATGTAATTCACAGGGAGAACTCATGTACTCCATGAAAAACTCGCGTGCTATGATATCAGTATCTGGATACGCATGGACGACTCACATGCTGAACTAACTACTCACGTGCTATAGTATCAATATCTGGATCCGCACGGGAAACTCACGTGCTATAGTATTAATATCTGCACAAACAGGCCCCCGGCCTTACTCAGTCATCAATCTATCCAGTCTCACTCACAGACTCACAATTTCATGAAACTATCCCAACAATAATGATATGATGTATCAATAAATAACAACTGAAACTGAGATATGATATGAATGTATAAATATGACTAAGTACAAAATATGAATGAAATCAGTAAAATGACAGCAAGAAATGGCCACTATGGGTCCCAACAATATTGGCATAAAACCTAAACATGATATCTAGCATGGTGAAAACATGAATATTAATAAAATAGGACTACTATACAGTGCAATGCAAATAATAGAGTCCCAATTCACATGGTGCACACCCACACGCCTTTCACCTAGCATGTGCGTCACCTCAATACCAATCACATAACATGTATTTCGCGGTTTCATACCCTCAACACTAAGTTTACAAGAGTTACTTATTTTGAAGAAGCCAAATCCAATACCTAGCAAGCCTAACGATGCTCCAAAATTTCATCCCCCACGTACCGACATTCGAACAGCTCGAAACTAGCCAAAAGCAACTCAAATACATCAAATAATTCCGAAGAAAACAAACACAATCGATAAAGGTCTAATCTTTAATCAATATCTCTAAATCGACCAAAAAGTCAAACCCGGTCCCGCGCCTCGCAACCCAAAAAAACTCACAAAATCCGACAACCCATTCAATTACGAATCCAAACATACTATTTTGACTCAAATCTGACTCCAAATCGATGTTCAAAACTCAAAAAATCACTTTATAAAATTTTAGACGAAACCCCCAAATTTCTCTTTAAATTCATCAATCAATTGCTAAAAACGAAGTCGGAATCATGAAATATAATCAAAATCGTGTATAGAACACTTACGCCAATCCATATGGTGAGTATCGCCTCAAAAAATTATCCAAACGAGCTCCCTAACTCAAAATAAGGCCAAATGAACAAACCTTCGATATTAAGTATTTTTGCCCAGCTGTTCTGCCTCGTTTTGCTTTTACCAAATGATCTTGAAACTTGATTCTGATGCCTCCAATGGATTTCTTGTGATATTTTATTCAATTTAGGATTTTGAATCACTCCATTTGACCTTATAATGAAAAATATATGTTGGTTTCAATGTTTGAAAGTAGTGTTGATATTTAAATACAAAGTCAGTGGTAATTTCGTTAGTAATCTGAAAATTTGGCAACCAAATTCTTAGTAAAATGACCATAAAATCATCATATGTCCGAATTTGACAATTTTTTTTTGCTACGGATCCGTAATTATGATACGAGTATAATGCTTTAATCAAAACAGAAATCGGATCTCGTTTGTTCAATGTGGTACCATTTATGCTTGAAGAAATAACATCGAAACATAAGAAAAACGAGTGCAACATAACCCAAACCTATCCAAAACTCATCTGAGCCCCTCGGTACACCGTATGAACATACCAACAAGTCCCATAACGTAACACAGACTTACTCGAGGCCTCAAATAACTCATAACAACATCGAAATGATGAAACGCACCTCAACTCAAACTTAATGAACTTTCGAACTTTCTACTTCCAAAAACTCGTGCCGAAACATATCAAATAAACTCGGAATAAACTCAAATATTTCACACAAGTCTAATACATCATATGGAGCTACTCATTCCCCAAACTACCGAGCGAAGCGCAAATGCTCAATACGACCGATCGGGTTGTTATATTTTATATGTCGAAGGTTTAATTTTTTATCATTTTTATAGTTGTGGAGCTCAGTTAGAGGCAATATTTGGAGGGATTTTCATCACAACTGAAAGGGTAACTGATCTTTACTCAGTTTTGGTGTTAGATATTGATTACACATAAATTATTACACCCAATTTTTCAAACTATGTTATTGGAGAGTGAGATTTGATGATTTGATGATTTGATGTTTGATTTGAGGTCGGAATTAGATGTAAGTGGTATGGTTTGACTTGTATTTGAGTGAATGTTCAAAATTTCTGAATTTAGTTGGGTTCTCGTGTGCGAGTCTGGCTTTGACTTCTTGATTTTTATTAAAGATCTTAGCTTTATCATTTGGAATCATTTTTATGGATTTTATTAATGATATTAAGTTATTTTGGCTAGATTCAAGCCGTTCAGAGGTTGATTCACACAGGAATGACTTATTAGAGAATTGATTTGGCTTGCTTGAGGTAAGTATCTTCACTAAACTTGGTTGATATACTAGCTTCTTGAGTTATTTTCGTTAGCTACGTGTTATGGTTGTCGCACATGTGTGGGGATTGGGCCCATGTGCGTGAACCATGTGTTATTCATGATCGGGGAAGTGCTTAGGTTATGATATGCCTTGATTTGATAGCTACGCTTCATGTTGTGATGCCCCTCCTATTTGTACCCCTTTTGTGAGCTATTTGTACCGTATTGAGGTTACGTTGAGGTTATTCTCCAGATTGAACCTGATAATTGCTACTTTCGTGATAAAATTTCCGAATTGAGCTATGATAGCAAACTTTGCACATGTATACAACTTAGCATGACATTTATACAAGTGCATGATTATGAAACTTTGATATTCAGTGATCATGTGCATGTATTCCGGTATACTTTCTTTCTGTGTGAAATAATCTAGACTGGTAGCTCGGGGCCACACCGGGTGGATTATGATATTGAGCTTATGACCACGTCGGGCTGATTGTCATTATTGGTACGTGAGTTGTCCGTGCGGTTGATATTATTGGCATGTGAGTTGTCCATGTAGCACGTGAGTTGTCCGTACGGTTGACATTATTAGCGCATGAGTTGTCTGTGCAGCACGTGAGTTGTCCGTGCAGTGTGTGGATATAGATCCAAACCCCTAAGGTCACCCTTTCATGTTCCTTCTTGATGGTGTAAACACGGTTATTGAGGAAAACTTATTAGTGTTTGGTTACAGTTACGAAAATTCTGAGGAAAAGATGGCCAGTGTTTGATTTGGGTATTTCGTTACATCTTTACTTGCAATTTCCTTGGTTATTTGACTGATTTAATTGCATATCATCTTTATATTTTGAACTATTGACTGAGCAAAGTATGTTAAGAAATTATGTGAACCAAGGTAGTTCATTCTGAGATTTATGAGTTGCTCGTACTATTGCTATGTACTTGTCGAATTCATGATTAGTACTTGTGATTAGCCGGTATCATTTGTAATTCTTGCTTTTATTACCTCTTTGAGGTTAGTTATGATACTTTCTAAGTATATGGGATTGGTTGTACTGATACTACACTCTACACTTAATTGTGTAAATCTAGGTGTCGGGTCGAGTTGTGGCTAGCTGCAAGGTGTTCTTGTGAGATTTTTTGAGAGACGAGCTAGAGCTGCATCCCGACTATACTCTTGGCGTCTCTTTTATTTTTTGTACTGTTATTTCTATTCAGAAAGTATCATTATTCTGTATTCTAGACTTGTACTTTTGATTAGAGCTCATGACGTTGTATTATCAGTTATGGGGAGTTATTGTATTTTAACACAGTTATTCTGTGCTCTTTCTTTCTTATTTTTGTTATAAGTTTTGTTGTTGTTATGTTGGCTTGCCTAGCAAGTGATTTAGGTGTCATCATAACTGGTTGTGGTTTATGGGGTCGTTACATTTATGCATATCTTCTTTATATGTCACCTTACTTGCTGAGATGCGACACGATACATATCTTCTCTATATGTTAATCCACGTGACATGACTTGTTTAATCACACATTAATTTATGTATGCAAGTTTGATTGATTTAATGACATTGGATTCATATCTTCTTTAAATGTTGGATTGTTAACTAGAAAAGAGCATGTTACGTTATCATTGGGCACCAAAGAGTCTTTATCTGTGGCTTATGACTTGATAAAATTTTTGTTGTATACTTGTGGGATAGATGAATTGAACGGGTTATTTGGTGAGTATCATTAATAGTTCTTGCCACTATTACCTCGCCACTGTTAGTTATAATACTTGCCGAGTACATGGGATCAGTCGTTCTCATACTACACTTATGCACCTTGCGTGTAGATCTTGGAATTGATGCCCTTGTGGATGGCAGGAGTTAGCCTTAAAGATTTACCTTCTTTCCGGGTATAGCTACCACTTCTCCATGATAGTTTTAGATTCGTATTATTTTTATGTATATTCCGAACAGATATTGTATTTATTTTCATACCAGCTTTGTAAATCTAAGCTTTAGCGGCTCATGACTTGTACTACCAATCCTTGGGATATTGTATGGGAAATAATTTATTTCACTTATTGACTACTTATTATTTTAATTTGAATTGTGTACCTGTTGTTTGGCTTATCTAGCGGGTCGGGTTAGGTGCCATCACGACTAGGTGGATTTTGGTTCGTGACAGATCGTTTTAAGGCGTATTTCTAAGGATGACTGTATTGGATTGTGGAAATTGTGTCGTAATGAGGTAAGTGTCTTGCTAACGTTTTTGGGGTTACTTTTCCTTATAAATGATATTTTTTGCTACATGGGAGAGTGATGCATATGCAAGGTTATGAGCGTATGTGCATGTGCAAGGGTTATCCACGCTCGGGTAGATTATATGATTCTTTGTGCCTTTTTGAGCCTTGTTATTTTCTTGCCTCATATTTTACTTGATTTCTATATTAATATGAGCACACATATCAATTCTAGAGACCATGCTTCAACTTAATACAACTTGATTAAATATGATGGATTCTTTGTGAAGTTGTTTATGTGCTAAATTCGCTCGTAACTGCACCTAAGTCACGAATACATGTGTATGCCCGTTATTTTTAAGATACTTCAACAATAGGTTTTGTTGATTTATTTATTGTTTCAAATTTGCGGTTGTCGTTCACACGGTGTATTTTGTTTAATCACTCTTCTTAATGTTTTCTATGCTTCCTGCCTTGCTTGTTGTTGATGTATATATGCCCGGTGAGGAAGAGTGAATTGAACGAAGGGTGTTTTCGTGCTTGTTAGGAAGAGTGATTTATAAACGAATGGTGTTCCCGTTATTAATTTTATATTACCAGGTGAGGATGAGAGGAAAAGCATGAAGGGTGATGTCGTACAATTATTTTATGTTATTATGTGAGGATGAGAGTAAAGGCACGAAGGGTGATGCTATAATATTATTTTTATATCATAATATGAGAAGAGTTCATAGCACGAAGGGTGTTCCGCGCAAGCGAGGATGAGAGACATGCATTATATTATGCTAACTTTCCCTTACGTGTACATCTAATCATTCATCCTAAGTTGTTGTTGTTGAACCTATGTCAAATATGCTGCTTGCTGTTGTTATATCTTTGCTTTCTACCTTATTTGTTATTATTCTATCCATGACTTCTATACGTTTATTACTGTTATATTCATGCTTTCTTTCTTGTTTGTTATATTTACATCTATATCTTCGCTCATTTGTCATTATTTTATCTACACCTTCTACCTTGTTAGTTATTGAAATTCGTGTTCTCCTACCTTATTTTCCATTTTTACTTATATGCCTCCTACCTTGACGATTAATGTTATCCATGTGCTTCTGCCTTATTTGTGTGATGACCCAAAAGGTCATCCCGTATATTTCTAGCTAATTCTGTGTTCCGAGGTTGTGAAAACCTCCATGTATCTCACCTAGATTTGCGTGCACAGCCCGGACGTGTAACTGAGAAGCCTTTATGTGAAAAATTGATTAAAATGATAATTTTATTTTGGAAATTTGAATAAATTTGACTTCAGTCAACATATTTGGTAAATGGACCCGGACTCGGACCCATGATTGGGCAGTCTCGGAGGGTCCGCAGAAAAATATGGGACTTGGGCGTATGCCCAGAATCGAATTCTGATGTAACGACCCGGCCGGTCGTTCCAAGAATTTATTCCCATTTTCCCTGTTTCTGCTTCATTTTATGTGGTTCAGCTTCATTTATGTGTGTTGGGTCGGTTGGTTCGGGTTTAGAGTAGTCATGATGAGAATTTAGGAAATTAGTCTCTCAAGGTTGCCTAATAGTTGAGAAAGTCAACTGAGAATTGGCTTATTAGTAAATGACCTCGGAATGCATATTTTATGGCTCGGATAGCTTTGTTAGGTGATTTGGGATTTAGGAGTGTGTTCAGAATATTTTTGTGATGTCCGGTGTAGAATTAGGCTTGAATTGGCAAAAGTTAGTTTTTGGCGATTTTCGGTCGGCAGTGGAAAATAGGCTACCGAGGTCGGAATGGAATTTCGGAAGTTGGAACAGGTTCGTAATGTCATTTTGGATATGTCTGCAAAATTTCAGGTCAATCGGAGGTGTTTTGGTTTGTTACGGCGTAGTTGGCGAAATTGGGAAGTTTCAATGTTCATAGGCTAGAATTTGATGTAATTTTGTTGTTTTGGTGTTTCAAAGGCTCGACTAAGTAGGAATAATACTATGGGATGTGTTGGTATGTTTGGATGGGGCCCCGAGGGGCTCGGGATTGATTTCGTATGGTTGGCGGGATTTTTGGACTTGGAAATTGGCAGCAAGAGCTGTTGGTGTGGATGTTCTAGTGTTGACTACACCTGCGGTCGGGAAGCCGCATGTGCGATGGTCGATATCGCAGGTGTGAAAAGGCTAGGCAGGGGAATTTGCGCAGGTGCTAAGTTTTGGCCGCACCTGCGAAGCCGCAGGTGCGGAGAAGTGGCCGTAGGTTCGGAATTGGTCCGTTAAGTGAGATTCCGCAGGTGCGCACCTGGGACCGCAGGTGCGGGTCCGCAGGTGTGGCTAATGGTCCGCAGGAGCGGAAATGACTGGTACAATAGTATATAAAGGCCTCCGCGAAAATTCTCTTATTTTTCACCATTTTGCATGCGGGAGGAGTTCTTTGAAGGCGATTTGGAGAGGGAAACTCAAGATTCTTCAGCTAAGGTAAGTTCTTTGGTTCCTAACATCGTTCCTATGCTATTTTGTTCGGATTAAGCTTGACAATTTAAGGATTTGAGTAGGAAAAGGTTGGGAAGAAGGGGGTGGAGAATTGGAAATTCTTTTTAGGTTTTGGGTAGGCAATTGTGATCCGATTTTGATGATTTTGGTATCAGTGGAATCGTGGGAGGACGAGGTTTCTAAGGATGTAAAAATTATCAAATTCCGAGGAATGGGCCCGGGGCTCGGGTTTGGCCGAATTTTGAATTTTTGTGTAATTTGATAGTTTTTGATTAGGTTGTGTTCCTTGGTTATATATTGATGATGTTAAACTAGTTTTGGCCAGATTCGGATCAATCGGGAGCCAATTTGAGGGGCAAGAGCATTGTGGACTAATGTCGCGGCCCGTTAGAACTAAGTAATGGTTATAAATCTTGTCCTGAGGGTATGCAACCCCGGATTACATATTTTCTCACTTATTTTTAGAAAGGCGGACATGTCGGATGACGAGTATGTGGCGCGTACTGATTTTCGGATTGGACTAGGTCCTCTCCGCGGCAACTAATGAGTTGCATATTTACTCAAAACCTTATGATAAATTATGTTCTAAAGATTTGTGAAATATTTGGGCTATAAGCCGTATTTAGGGACTCATGTCGATCTGCTTTAGACCCTTTGAGGGATTTTTACTGTTGTTTTCCTCACTATTTGTTGATAATTTTACTCAGCATCATTATGCATACTGTTTTTTCGAAACTCAGCCTGATTTACACTACATGAGCATTAAAATTATGTTTTGGGTCGAGTACCCTGTTTTACTGATTCGCCCGAGGGGCCTTTGAGTTGTTCTACCGAGTGTGGCCGAGGGCCAAGAGTGATGGTGAGGTGCTGAGTGATATTAGCGCTTGGGCTGAAGGAGCCCCTCCGGAGTCTGTATACACCCCCAGTGAGCGCACCGAGTTCCGAGTGACGAGTGAATGGGAGGCATGAGTGAATGTGAGGTGCTGAGTGATTGTGAGGCATGCCCGAGGGGCTGATTATGTTACATGTTTTTTCCCGAGGAGCTACTTATGATTTTACTACATTCATTTTCATACCAAATCCTTTTTTTTAAAGTTGTTAAAAATGTGCATTCTTTAAAGGACTTTTTCTGAAGTTGATTTTAAGGCATGATGATTTCGTATATCTATGTTATACTATTAGAAAGTAAGGTTGTGTATATTGTGACTTGATGGCATTGATTTTATGTGTTTACTTGCTACTTAGACTTGATTTATTTTCATTACTACTGAGTTGGCGTACTCACATTAGTCCCTGCACCTCTGTGTGCAGATTTAGGAGCAGATATCGAGCTTTAGCCTTTATTCCGCAGCGGAGCCAGATTTGCCGGATATAGAGGTAGTTGTTCAGCGTCCGCAACATCTCTATTTTCCTTTCTTATTGTATTTAGCGTTTATTCGAAGGTGTTGTATCGTACTAGTTTATTTTGGCTTATTTCCTCTAGATGCTCATGACATGTTGGCTGCGGGTTTTGGGGTTGGCAGTATTGTATAATATTGGCCTATTATATTAAGTAATTTTTTGAATATTTTTATGAAATGCTCGAAACTTGAATAGGATTTTCAAAGAAATTGCGAACCTGCGGTAGTCGGCTAGCCTAGTTCCACGATAGGCACCATCATGGCCGGTTAGGATTTGGAGTCGTGACATCCGAGGTCCCAAGTCCGAGAAATGAATTTTTAAAGAAAAATTGTTTTCTGAAAATTATAAATGTTTTTGAAAATGAAATTTTAGGTGAAACCTGTGGTATCGGGCCCGTATCTTGGTTCCGGAGCCCGGAACAGGTTCAGCATGTTTTATATGTGTTATCTGTGAAATTTGAAAATAAACGGACTTCGTTTGGCGTGATTCGGATCAAAAATGGAAAAAAATTGAAGTTTAAAGAAGTTTTAAGAATTTCATTGATTTTGGTGTTTAATTCGTTGTTGTTGATGTTGTTTTGGTGGTATAATCACTCGAATAAGTCTGTAGGATGTTGTAGAGGTTGTGTGCATATATGGTTATGAGCCATGAGGGCTCGGGTGTGGTTCGGATAGGCGTCGGGGTCTTGAAACTTAGAAAAAATTCTGGTTTTTGCTGTTGTTATGTCTGATGTCCCTCCCTTCTATGCGATTGCATGGCCTTAGACGTGATCACATAGTGTAAATTTGAAATGCCCAGTTTTTCTACTGCGCGCTCGCAGGAATCCATCCGCGATCGCGGAAGCCAGCCCGCTCCTTATACGCGATCGCATAAGCTATTCCGCGATCGCGTAGAGCATTTTTGACCTATGATATTTTTCCTTTACGCGATCGCAAACAATTTCACGCGATCGGGATGCTTTAAAAACCTGGGCAGATTATAAGTTTCCAAAATCGGGGGTTTCACCATTTTAAACATATTTTGACTTCTAGAACTCGGTTTTGGGCGATTCCTTGTGGGATTTTCACACAAATCGAATGGGTAAGTGTTCTTTCACTAGAATTAAATATATTTCATGAATTAGTTCTTATTTTTATCATTTAAATTGTGTTTTGGGGTGAATGGATTGTGGGTTTTGAAAGAAAACTTCAAAAATGAAAATCCATGATTTGAATGACCAAATGTTATCGGAATTGGATAAATTATATATGGGTGAACTCGTATCTGAATGAGTAATCGGAATTTGTAAAATTTGTCGGGTTCCGAGGTGCGGGTCCGGGGGTCAACTTTTCGGTCGATTTTTATAAATTTACAAAGATTGAAACTTTATTATTTGGAATCGTTCCTGATACGTTTTATATGTATTTTGAAGTTGTTTTAGTTGATTTTGAGCCGTCTGGAGGCCTTCCCGCCCGAGAAGTCTATTTTTGAGTACCGGGTTATCGTCTTTGAGGTAAGTATCTTGCCTAACCTTGTGTGGGGTAATTACCCCTTAGGATTTGAGTCTTCTATGACCCTTACTCGCCTTGCAGTAATCCTTCTGTATCAAGGATAACAAAATTCCTTACTCACGAGGGAGACACTTAGTATAACTGGCACACACAGTCCCTTAAGCTTAATTTTGCTCACTTTGCTTGCTTTAGGGAAGCGTCTTCCTAAATGACCATTCTCAAAATTTCTCATCAATCTTCTTCTGTTTTCCATTCTATTATTGCCGGAATGAAATTTAAAATTCTCACGATACTGACTATTATCAACTCACTCAGTCCCTATTTCATGTTTAGTTTATCTTGTTCCCCAGCCTATACTGATTTCTATTACTCTGGAGTCTAACTTTTCCTTCTAGTAGTCGCATTGGAGTCATGAGCTTATTTCTCTAAATGAGGATATGACTTTATGGCCTACATTCTTTTATTGTCTCAAGTCTTGTCACCTCTCGTCTTTTCTTTCACTTTGCTATAGACTCTGTAATACTGTCATCTTTTTAATCTACCATAATGCTTCCAGTGTCTATCTTTGTTGTACTCATATTTAGCTGTACTATTTTAGAGTGCACCATCTGGGTGTCTAAGAATCAATCTATTAGCACAGTTGCAACATCCGTTGGAAAGGTCAACTAACACAAACAATCCATCCATCATTTTGGGTTACTCTAACCCCAGCCACGTCCTGATATCTGGTCCTTTTCTTAAACTACACCTGTTAGCCCCCATAGGGCATAACTGAGGTGGGTGTGGCCAATTATACATACCTCTGTTACTTTTGACGGTAACTCACAATGCTTATATATTTTTCTGCCGATAATCTTCATTAATTGGGTACTTCGTACCCTTCTCATCTTGCTCTTTTTTCTTGTTAAAGCTTGCATCTACCTTCTGAATCTCTAGTTGATTTTTACCATATGGGTGGATAGATATTCATGCCTTACAGGCTCCTTTTCCAGAAGCTCACACGTCTTAGTACACACATGGATCTGCTGGAGACCCTACATTTACTCATCATAAGCATGATGCAAATTCGAGTTCCTGCAACTCGACTCTTCCACAACCACATTCAATCCCTTTCCAACTATCCTTCTGTATGTAGGTATCGTTGCATTACGAATAAAATAGAAATTTAAGAATGTGAATTCTTATAAGTGAGCTCTACCACACGATCTAAAGCAAGAAGAAAGAGTGATAGTCCTAAATGCCCAATAGCCTCCTTATTATAAGTGTGGAGCACAATACACCTATAAACAAGACTATACTATACACAGCTTGTAGACTTCCTGGGACAGAATAGATATGGTACCACTTTTATCACGACCCAAATCGATGGGCCCTGATGGGCACCTTGTACCTTACTCAATCAAGTACCAACATAATGTATCTTTTCGTATCATACTATCATAGGTAAATGAGATGGAAAGGTTACCGTGGAATAACTAGAATAAAACACGTAATACAAACTTATGCATAAGACATACGGGCCTAGAAGATCAAAATGATCATTCGTACACTGAATATAGGCCGACGAGGCCATACCATCTTTTACGTACATGAATATGTCTACAAGCCTCTAAGATTACATAAGTATCATAAAGGTCGGGTCAGGGCTCACCATACGAAAGAATGCACATCCAAATCATACTGACCAAATAAGCAACTCCGGAGCAAATAGAGGGCACCAACATCTTCTGTTGAGTTGATAGCCTACTTGGAGGACTCTCGACCTGTCTATCGGGATCTGCGGGCATGAAACGCAACGTCCCCGGGCAAAAGAGACGTCAGTACAAATAACGTACCGAGTATGTAAGGAATGAAAATCAGTAAAAAAATAGACATTAGAGGAACATAGAGTAAAAGACTCAACATGTATATCTGAATAGCTCTGTGAATTATTTAATATTATAATATCATGGATATGCATATAAATGTCATTCCATGCATGGGTATATGTGTTCATAACATCATCAAGCCTCTGAGGGCATCCCATCATATAATCTCAGCCACTGTGGGAAAATCATCAACATACACCAGCTGATCAGGTAGTGGTGCGTATATAACACTGTAACCTTTTTTTGTATCCCATATATATATATATATATATATACACGTGTATATCACGTCGTCACGTCATGGGTCAATGTACATGTATAAATGAATGCAATGCATGAGAAGTACGTTAATAACATCTTTCGGTGTGTCATGAGACCATTATGCCTTTGAGTAATATCATGAAGTAAACGTTTTTCAACTTACGTATTTTCTATGACACATCAACAGACGATAGAATAATAAGAAATATGGGAAAGCAAGAATACACACATCTCTAGCATTTCTATGAATAGAGTAATTTATGGAAGTTGTGCATTTACTTGTTTCATTTGTATCGTATAGATCATGCCAAAAAGAAAGAAGGGCTTAGCGTTAACATACCTAAACCGATTCACTTGAAAATCCCTCTAACACACGTCAATCGCGACAACATGGGATGGCGTATCGAAGTAGGGAAAATCCGTATGATATTCTTGAGAAAAATTGCACTGTACTCCCTTAGAATCGCAAAATCCCGTTGCTATTATGCAGTCTAATTTCGTATGGATTCCTTTGCTAATCCAAGAATTCCCATAGCTCTCTAGTGAATTAATCCTAATCCTATGTGACTTATTGAGTTTGAGAAATCTTCTATGGCTTTTGCTAAATCACGTCGCCCTTTCCATATATCTTGTGAATTTTAGAGCTTTTTATGGCTTAGCCAAGAATCCTTTCCAAGGTGACACCTAGCAAAGTGATTTAAGAGTCACTTAATGACTCATTATGTTGCTGCCACGTTTGGTGGGGATTAGGCTAATCAAAATGTCTTAATTACTTAGCTAATCTTTCCCTAAATATTATTAATTACCCAATCACTTCCTTGATTAACTAGGTAATCTTCCATTACCCAATAATCCACATAATTTGAAATTATCTCAAATTACTTATAATACTACTCACGATTCTTGTTTTTGCTGAAAAGAGAAGGTACGTAGGCAGCTCTCCTAAAAAAGAGTGAAGTTCCAATATCATGGTCATGTGGTACCTTGTATGATACTAGTCCATAAATAATGGGTATTATGGCTCGGATCATATTTTTTTCTCAAAATGACAACTTTCGACGAAACTCATTTTCTTCGCTTTGCTTACCCTTTCACCTTCACGAATTTACTTATACCTTGTTTGAAATAGCATAATACTTATAATCTCAAAATAATCTCATTCCAGAGCTTACGTCGATTAACTTACCGCGAAACTTTAACGTACAAAAATGCGGGATGTAACATCTCATTTCCGAGCTTTCATCAATTTATTTATGGCGTACTTTCACGTACGAAAATATGGGGTGTAACAACTTGAGTATGGTCTTTCGAAAGCTTTTAGATCTCCAATGATTTTATTGAATCGGGAAAACATTTCCTTAACGGGTTCAACTTTTTTCATCTGAAAAAGTTCATAGTCACGGATCAGCAGATATCCTTGTTTCCTTGTTTGCTTGTCCCTTCATATGTAATTTCCAGCTTATCCCACATTTTTTAATCTTATCACAACTTGAAATCTTTTCACATTCTTCTCTGTTTATCGTGTTATATAAAACTTTGCATGTCTTGTCGTTACCTTGTATACCAATATTTTCTCGTCGGGGTATTCATCTATATCTATGCGATCAATGAATTTTTGTCCATCTGTATTCTCGTCAGACATTGCTACTGGAATTGGGAAATCTCCATTTTTTATTACATACCTTACTTTGACATCATAAGACTTTGCAACAGATTTCCAACTGAACCTTCCAATGTGAAAGGTGTTGTCCATTGAAGTATAGGGGGCTCGTTTCCGAAGTCCCTTCTTGAAACAGAGCTCCGACAATTACTTGATTTGACATGATCTTTTCTCACTAGTTGTTAAGCAAAATAAAAGTGTGAGACATGCTCCGAAAATAATTGAACGTACAAGAGAGGGGATGAATTGTCTATTTTTCATTTTATGAGTAAGTAGTTAGCTAGTCAATAGAAATATATGTGAGGTAAATAGTAAAAACTGAATCTAAAATTCAGAAAGTAAATGACACTAAAGATTTTTATATTTGTTCGAATTCAATATCTTACTCATCCTTTCCTTTGATGAAATGTACCAGCATTTAGAGAGATGTTATTTTTTTATCCTCAAAACTTTGGATCTAACATCGTCTTCTTCTTTACCATTATAAGGATTCCTAAGGCAAATCGGGTTGGCTGTTATGATGATCGAAGGTCTACTGCATGGACATTGTATATCGCATGGACCCAATATTATCTCATGTTTTTTTATGAAGCAACATGTTGTTGGTCGCTCAAGCCCTGCATTCAAATTCAGAGGCCTAGCTTGATATTTTATACTTCAATGCAACACAAGAGGGGAGTGATTTTTGTGGTGTACAAATTTCGCGTGCACTGATTTATAAAAGGGCATGGTTCTTTTATGTTTTCCCTATGCTACAATTGCAGGATAAATAATGTAGAAAGTAAAGAACACAAGGACTTTTACGTGGAAAATACCCAACTCAAAAGGTAAAAATATCATGACCTACTACCCAATAGGATTTTCCCCAAACACTTCACTGTAACTCTGAGCCAACAACAAAATTTTCAAATCTTGCAAACCTAAGGATTAACTCTAACCTTTGTAGCAACACACCACAAGCTATTGGGACCACTTTAAGTTAACTCTAACTTGAAAGATACAACTCGAGTTACAACCTTTTGCAAACCTAATGATTAACTCTAACTCTTGTAGCAACACGCCACATGCTGTTGCGGCTACTTCAAGTTAGCTCTATCTTGAATTATACAACTCATGTACCTGGTACAATTTTCTTCTAAGAAAGCTGAAAGGTACAACTCAAAACGCCTACGACACTTTGAACTAGAAATAAAGAAAGACACATAAAACTCTTTACGAAAATGGTTCTTCAATCTGGTTCGTGTAGCTTTAGGATCACACTTTTGAATCTCATAGTAATTGTACACAAAATGCCTTGCTATTTTGCTTTCAATTCTGCTTTTACTTCAGTACTTGTATGTCACCTGTAAAAGAGAACACAATTCATATTTATAGAGTTAGTAGAATAAGTATTAACTAGAGTTCTAATGCTTTACTCTTCCTTGGTGGAAGAGTTCTAGTTATCTTCAACTTCTAACTATTTCCTTATCTTGGATAGAGTTAACTTCAAGGATCTTGATCCTTATCAGATATGCAACCTTTTCGTTCAAGGATCAACAGAAATAAAAACTTGTACTTATCCCTTGCACGTGCATTTCTTTTTCTTGAATCTGATTTCGACCCGTGTACATTGTCCATAGACTTGGTTTGTGCATGTGTTCCTTTTTCAATCATAAAGACCAAAACCCCTCGCGTCAACAAATTACCCTTTTTGATGATCACAAACTTTGTGTTTGTCATAAGCATGGAACCTGCTTACACTTAGCTCAACAGCAAACACAATGTCACAACACTTCCCATTTAAATTCACAAATCAACAAGGACCATGTTCATTAGATTATAAAAATCGCAGTCCAAAGAAAAAGCAGACCTTATCTTTCCCCTTTTGGCATCATCGAAAATTTGCATAATTAAGTCAAGCAACAAGACTTTAACAGATATTACTCACAACCACTAGGCTACTTTAACTGCAATCATCGATCCAATTTTCTCTTTTTCAATCTAAGGATATTAGTTGTTGATACCTGATTTTGCACTCAAAGTTTTTAAAGTATTATATATATATATATATATATATATATATATATATATATACTTTCTAAATATATTTTTTCATCATTAATCATTTTACAAGATCCAAATAAGTATTTTCTATAATTTTCCATAATTTTTAAAGCTTTAAAATTGGTTTTCTTGCATTTAAATTGTTGAAATATTTATTAATTATCCTTTCAAATTATTTTGTGATGACTTAATCATAAAAATTTATGTTACTTCATTTCATATACTTAAATTTGTATTTTTTATCTATTTACACATTTTTTGCAATAATAGCCTATGTTCTATACATAATTATATTTAATGTATTATTTATTTTAGAATATAATACTTATATTTTTTATAATATTAATATATTATTTTAAGAATTTTACTGCATAAATAATATTTTTATTATTTATTAATCATTTTTTATCAATTATTTTTTAATAAATTTCGTATATTTAATTCTATAGCCCAATGCAGGGCTAATTTTCAGACCAAACAGACCCAAATTACTGGCCCATAGATCTCAAATCCTTATCCCAACCTCCTTTGTCCCAAACCAAACAACCCATCTCCCACACTCGGTCGAGACCCGTTAAAACGACCCGCTCCACTTTCTTTTAAATCCTGGTTGTTGATCTCTCAAGATCAATGGACCAAAGTCACACCTCCACCTTTAACTAATGAAACCCACCTGAAAGTCTACCATTTCTCTAAGGCCGTTACCCCTAAATCCTCCCTTCTCCTCTCCTGTCAACCCCTGGTTGTTGCCCCCAAATTTCATTCAAATTTGATAAACTCAAGGATTCATTCCATGATTCACTTACCTTTTATGGATTATCTCATTGTTTGTTACAAGATTATGGCATTACATAGTACTTGCCCCATTTTCGAAACAAGAGAAATCATACTCACTCCTCAAGATTCTAATGATTTTTTTGCCTATATACATTCATGGAAAGATTATATCGGTCTGATTCCGGGCAAAACTAGGGTTTTCCTAATTTTTCTCCTAATTCGGTTCTAAATTGATTCTGCATGCTCTTCTTTTCTTATTTATGATTGATTGACTATGTTTCCTTGTTTACTCATTCAATTTTTACTACTATATAAACCCCTTTCCTCGTTCCCTTTCTAAGTCTTAGCGACTATTACTTGACTATTATTACTACTACTATTACTCTCTCACTCTCACTCTCACTCATTCTAGTCTTCTAAAACTTGAGACCTTGGCCGGCTGAAAGCCAAGGCCACGGAATTCCATTCTTGATCCTTTATCTGTGTGAGCACTGCTCGGGGTTCACTTGAAACCCTTGAGAACCATGACGCACTGAGATTCTAGGAATCCCGTTATTCTCTCCTTATGTTAATCAAGATGCTTCTTGGACTGAATTTTCTCATTTTCTTGTTCGCTAATTTGCTACTAGTGAGTACCTTGACCCTTGCAATTCTATTCTCCTTACTTGTGGTCATGCTCTGAATATCAATGTTTTTCGAACTTGTGAACCAATATGATTTCAATGCAGTGTTATCTTTGCTTGCAATCTTACCCGCTTTGAAGCTGATCAACGGTCTTGTATTTTCTAGAACCTAAACTTGCCTAAGTCCTAAACTTGGACATCTATTCACTATATGTAACTTCTAATCATCTTGAACTTTTTTAGTCTACTATGTTTATCTGTACATGAGTTTCCTATGTTTGTTGTTTGCCTATGTAATCTGATAATCCCATATAGTGTAAACTTCAGTCGAGATGCACAGTTGTGGACCTCGAAGAGTGCCTAACACCTTATCTTTGAGGTAATTTGAGCCCTTACCCGATCTTTGGTGACACAGATTAGTTAAAACAGGTTTATTTGCAAATAGGTTCCATAACGCATCTTAAAATCGTTAGGTGGAGACTCTTCCCTTTTAATACCCATTTAAAAAGTTTTCTCATGTCGAAACCCGCTTTCGAGAGAAAAAGGGGAACGACATCATGAGGACTCTACTGGGGATTAACACTTAGGCTCTTACCATAATAAAGTTGACTTATATGGATTATTTGATGAAATGTACATCTTTTCCCTTATTTGTTTAAATTTCTATGACTTGTACATCACCTCCACTAATTTCCCTTTATTTTCTATGACATGCACATCCTCTCTCTATTGCTTTCATCTTGTTTAAGAGTGCTATATTATGTCTCTCTCGTCCCTATCTACATATTTGATTCATTTAATTACGTTCTCGCATGTTTTCATGAGTTAAACTGACTTCTCCCTTTTGTCTTTTCGTTTTTCTTTTCTTTCTCTTGTTTATAATGTTTACTAATTTTACTCACTTTCACCATGTAAATATTTGGCAACGTGTTACTATTTTTTGCATAAAGCATGCTCCCTGCATCATACTCCACTCGTGCCTATTATCAACATAGAGGCATTTGATGAGTGTCCGCGCTTTCCTAAAAACACCATTTTAAACCAAAACGACTTATTTGTGGTAGACTAGTCGATCAAAGATGCAGTCGACGGCCCCATGCCTTTCTCTCTCAAGTCCTCCACTTGAGTGTACCAGTCTAGACCTTTCTAGAAACCACACTCTGGTTTGGAAAGTACATGCATCATGCTAAACCTAGTATGGATTAAGACGTTGTTGACGTATCAATCCGCTTAGATAAACCCTGTCCAAATCCAATGGGATTTACATAATCCCAAAGGACACCGTCATGTTATGTGCATTACTTGGATAAAACGTGCCAATATGTTGATCATTATTGCGTAAATAGTCGAATCTGGAAGGGAAAAGGGATAAATTTTATTTGTTTGCAGAAAATAAAGCACGAAATCCCCAGGTTCTACATTGTCCAGAATATCCTGCCTCTACTAATTGGCCGGTGGAACGACCTTGTACTTTGTACCAGAAACCATGTGAGAAGAGTACTGGGAAACCTGCCATCTTTGCTGAATATTCAACCAAATAGGGGACTGATCAAGGTTTCTACTATGTTGTGGGATGAAAAGAGAGTCGTTTTATGATTTGGAAACATGTAAATGACTCATATCTTGCAGGAAATAGGGTTATTTTTTAAAATTACCATGGGATAGTCGGGGTCTATTGGTACTTGAAAAACGCACCCCGCGCGATTTTCTGAAATTGTTGAGTTTTTAGACGAATGATGAATTGGTCTGTCTGAAGAAATCATACATCCCCTATGAATTCCTATATGATTGTTATGGGCATAGCAAACTATTTCGCTTTCATCATGAGGAGCTAGCCATTACCTCTTTGGGATGGGTGCACCGCCGGGCATATGTCTTCATAGTCTGTTTCTTGGGTTTGTTGATCTTGCCAATGCAAGAGAGAAGGATTCATACTCGCTTAGCAATGGAAAACAGGACCTTAATGGAGGGTATCATAGGGAAGAAGTACATTAACATACTGATTATCTTAGTTGATATATACCGCGCTCTGGATCGGTGCAAGCATGGGTTCAGACACTTCGAGGGTTGTAATCTCATGCTACAAGTTTGTCTTCTTGAACACTTTCAGAGGGGTGACTGTCGCCAAGAGTTTCTACGTAGGCCATTGAATGAATACATAGCTACTTATCATCCAAAGAAGATGTCATTCATTCCAGACAGGTTTGAAAAGCCGTGAAATGTTGTAGGCTGGGTGCGTTTCTTCAGCAATCTGACATATGAGCAAGTGCGTTGGATGTTTGAATTGTTTCTTAGTAGCGAGTTCTCATCAAATCAAAAGTAATTACTCACTTAGTATTGATCGAGGATACGAGGTATCTACCTTTATGCTCCTATAAGGTTAATGAGGCAACCTGGGAGGAAACAAGTTATACCTCGGGTTTTCAACATGGTTCAGTATAAAGCATACTTCAAAGAAGATGTCATCCCGTTTAAATTTGAAGCCTAACACATATGAAATCGAAAGATCATTGTGGAGGGAGAAACTATTCAGCCAGACAGGTATCACGTCGGTCAAATGTACTACTATCTCTCATGGTTGGAAGACGACATAGCTGCAGATGTCAAACTGGTGGTCAATCTAAAATATAGGATCATAGATGAGGTGGATGAGGCATAAGTGAAGTACTAGAGGCTACGCAAAAGAGTATTCGAATCTGAAGCTATGCATCTAGAATAGCATAAGGTAGATATGGAAGCGATCATAGGATGGAAAGATATTGGAAACACAGCCACCCAGAACCAAATACCACCGCAAAACACCCAAAACAAAAATCCACCACCCATAGCTCCACAAAATCTTCCCTCAACACACCACTATCACAATCCCGCACCTCCCCAAAATATTAACCCACCGCCAGTCCAAACCCCTCAACAACTTCACCATCACCCAACCCAATATCCACCACCACTTATCTCACTTCTCAACATGCACCACAACATACCCCCGATCCCCATCAAACCTCAATCAATGACATACATACCTGAGGCGACTAAGAAGGACCTTCTCATTTGAAACATGTTAGAGGAACTCAAGAAACTAACAGGGAGAGTCCTGATTATTGAAGGTGGGAAGGGCGTTGAAGGTTTAAACTGTGAAGACTTATGTATCCAGTCAGATGTAGAACTACCAGATGGTTACAAACCTGCCAAGTTTGAGATGTTTGATGGCACTGGTGATCCTAAGGTGCATCTGAGAACCTACTATGATGAGATTGTGGGAGTGGGTAAGAATGAACAAATCCACATGAAACTAATGATGCGAAGTCTTCCAGGAGACGCATTATCTTGGTACATCAGCCAGAATCTGGAGGCGAATAGGGTGAGCATGGCATTGGATTTCATGGATAGATTCAGGTTAAATACAGAGTACGCGCCAGGAGTTTTCTATATCCAATTCCTCAAGAAGAAGCCGACGGAAGCCTTCCGTGAGTAAGCTACTTGTTTGAGATAAGAGGCCGCCAAGGTGAGGCCGCCACTTGAAGAAGAACAAATGAATAAGTTCTTTGTTAAATCTTAGGATCCTTACTATTGTAAAAGGTTGATGGTTATTGAGAAACACAAGTTTTCAAACATCATCAAGTTAGGGAAAATGATAGAGGAAGGAATCAATAGCGGATAGGATGACCAATTTCGAGGAAATACAAGCCACGAACAAAGCCTTACAACTAGGAGGTATCTCGAAGAAGAAAGAAGTGGATGTCGTGATGGTAGCCCAGGGCCTTAAGCCTCCCCTTACATACCAAACACCTCACCCACATTTCAACCCTCACCTCCAAAATACCACTACCCTACCACCACCTACCATACATAAAATACCCAACATGCATATTACCATTCACCTCCTCCCACCCACTAATACTACCCAAAGCTACGCCCTAAATTTGACCATAGAGCTCACAGAAAACACACCCCAATCGTTGAACCCATAACCTAACTGTATGAGAGACTAAAGGTTGCTGCATATGTCACCCACATTCTTGCTGTTGCTGTTGAGAACTCTTCCTAGTGGGTTAACCCCAAAAAAACTTGTTCCTACCATTCAGGCGTGAATGGTCATACCATTGAGGATGTCGCATGTTGTAAGACAAGATTGAGATACTGATCGACACCAAAGTTATACAAGAAAGGAAGATGTGCCAAATGTACGTAATAACCCTCTTCCGGGTCATAAATGTGATAGAAACTAACGAGGAATTGGATCAGGGGGGATCCATCATACTTATTGAGGAGTGGATGCTCCTAAAGTATCTCATGTCACCCCCTCACTGATTGTGGTGCAAACCCAAGAACTATTTGAGGTCGAGGTAGCTACGCCTTTCACTGTGATGGTAGCTCCAACAACTTCTTATAAGTCTGATGTCGTTACATGTGATTATTTGGTGGAGGAGAGAAGGAAGGAAAAGCCAAGATGGAAGAAACACGTGCTACGCAAGGTATGACCAGAACTGGCAGAGTTTATACACCTAAAAATATTGGAGGAATAAGCAAAGAAGCTACATCTAAGCCGCTTGTCGTTGAGACAGGCATCGATGATCTTTGGATAATGGTACAGGCAAGGGAGTACTCTATTGTTTATCACTTGAGCAAAACTCCAGCTCAGATCCGCGTGTCGCTATTGCGAAATTCAGATGCGCACAATAATGCCTTGATGAAAGTATTAAGTGGAGCTTATTTCCCCTCCGGTATCACTAGTGGGGAGATGGATACCATGGTAGGATAGGTACAAACTTACTTTCCACGAGTATGAGCTACTTCCACAATGGTTGAATCACAACAAAGCATTACATATCACTGTGAAATTTGAAGACAAGTTCATTGCCAGGGTCCTAATAGATGGAGGTTTGAGCTTGGACATATGCCCACTAACTACTTTGAGAAGAGGGTAAAGGACTGCATGAGATACGTGGGAAGCATGAGTGAGAGAATAAGTGGTTCTCAAGAACTAGACTGTTGCATCATCTCCGGCTCACCGAGTACCTGGCTAGCCTTAGCAGAATTAGCATGATTTATTTTAAAATTGTTGTTGGGCATTTTATACATTTTCAGTGCTTTATTTTGAAATAATTACTCGAGCCATTGAGTCATACTTGTTGACAATTTTAAGTTTTATTAAAGCATTATTGCCTTTTGGTTATTTATTTTTATCTTTCATCATTCTTTTCATCGTAATTATTACATATCCTGATGAACCTGCGACTGTGACATGCAATGAGACAACGCAACATAAGAAAACTGATTCAGAAAATTTGGAAGATGATATAATAGCTGAGTAAATTGTCAAATAAGTAGAGAATTTTGAGAAAAAACCGGATTCGAATTTGGAAGAAAATGAGGCAGTTAACTTAGGAGATTCCGAAGCGATCAAGGAACTCGCATCAGAATTCATCTTTCACCGTCAGAGAGGTAAGAGTACATCCTATTTCTAAAAGGATATGAGGATATTTTTGCATGGTCCTAGGACGAGATGACTGGGTTAAGAAAATCCATAGTAGCTCACAAGCTGCCTAACAACCACATGTGTCCGCTGGTAAAACAGAAGCTCAGGAAATTCAAGTTAGATATGAGTTTGAAGATAAAGGAAGAGGTTACCAAGAAAATCAAAGCCAAGGTCCTTCGAGTGGTCGAGTACCCAACCTAGTTAGCCAACATTGTGCGGGAAAGTTCGGGTGTGTGTTGACTATCGAGATCTAAACAGAGCAAGCCATAAGGATGATTTTGCATTGCCTAACATATACATACCAATCGACAATTGTGCCAAGCATGAATTCCAGTCCTTTGTGGATTGCTTCGCAGGATATCACCATATTTGGATGGACGAAGAGGACGCCGAAAAGACAGCCTTCGTCACGCCATAGGGGATATATTTTCAGAAAATGATGTTATGTGGTTTGAACAACGCTGGTGCTACCTACATGAGAGCAATGATGACTCTGTAAGGTCCCAGAAAATTCCGCTGTGTAATTTAAGGTCTTGTGATGCCAAGTTAGGCTAAAGTTTTTAGAAATAGTAAATTATCTTCGTGTCAAGCTTGCGAGCCGCGGGCCGGACTTTTTTAGTGAAAGAATGCATGAAGGGGTAAAAGAATATTTTTGGCTGAAGAATGTTGTTATGCGGTCTGGTTTGTGACCGCATAAACAATATACGGGCCTCATACCTACCGCAAAGTGAAGCAGAAGGTGAGCAAAGTTGAAGGCCATTGTGCGGCGCATTATGTAATCGCATATCAGGTTTGCGGTGCATTTTGCGACCACATAATAGGTATGTGCACCGCAGACCTGTCGAAAACCCAACCTAAAACACCTCAGTTCTGAGCATCCATTATGCGACCACTTTGAGGTCTGCATAATCATTATGCGGTTGCATATGTGACCGCAGATCTGAGTCGGAGGGTCAATTTTCTATTTTTATAACCCGACCCTATTTTAATATATAACGTTTAGGGCATCATTTTGGGGTGATACTCTGATCATTTTAGAGAGATTTGAGAGCAATATAGAGAGAGCAAGCTCAACCTACACACTAAAACACATCAACCTTGAAAAACTCTTTTAAGATACTCAAGTGAGGCAGCTAATTCTTGGCCCTAAGAGGTAAGGGTTTATCACCCTAACTCTTAATTTCGGAAATCTAGTAAACAGGGGATAATTAGGAAGAAAAATCTTGGGTGTGGGGATGGATGTCTTGCATGCATATGTTCTTAAAATATGTGGGGAGGTTGTGAGCTAAGAATGGGTTGAGGGGTGGTAGGGCTTAAAAGCCTTACTACACATATATTGTTTGATGGAATGCTCTAATGAGCTAGAATTACAATTACCTTTCTAACTTTGGGTTCAATTTTGTTGAATTATTAGAATAGACTGGGGCTGCTAAACAATAATCGTCTAAAAGTACTAAAGAAATCTCAACCAAGTATGTTGGCTAAACTTTATCTCTCAGGATCGAATTTCGTAATGTTTTCCGTAAAGTTTAAGTATAATCGGCTCAAAATTTATATCTTCTACATTTCGGGTCATCCCATATGAACCTATAAACTTGATTATTCCGAATGAACTTATTGACGAAAGATAGAGGTTTAAAGTATGGTTGCTTATTAAAATAGTATGCCTTTGAGTCGTATTCTAAATGAAAACTAGTGTACCAATTGGGTGAGGAAAACTCGGGGTACTTATTACTCCTAAATGCCCGTATGTGTACTAAATGCCTTGATTGAGTTAGTTTAGCCGATGATAGACTATAAAGATACTTGAAAATGAATTAAATGAACTGTGGAAAATGGAGTGTGGGTAACATAAATATATATAATTATGCCTAAGGAGAATATACATATATGAAATGGATTACGAGACGAGCCTCAACTCAACTATTTAAGATAACTTCTAAAAGTGGAATTTGCCTAAAGGCTCTTTGAGGTATGCATGGCTAAAACCCCTCTTCTTAGGAATCGAAACTCTATGGTGCTCCCCTATAAATTGTGTAAGCCTTAACCTTGATTGATGAAGGTAATAACATTTCAAATGTATTTGTGTTGTAAGACCATATGTGCCATATGCATTCAAGTGCTTCCATGATGCTATTTTGTTACCTGGTGAAGTATTGATGTTATGGAAATATGCTAAATTGCAAAGGATTGGGACAATCTCTATATGCCCATGATTCGTGTTTGCTCTCATGTGTACTTGATGTTTTGAACCGAACGACTTTTTGTTAAAATTGAAATTGATGTGAAATATGTGGAAATGAATTGAATCATGAAATGGGGCCTGGTGTCGGGTATGAACTAACGACTGTGGCCAGTAGCATTGGAAGACTTGAAATATATGTGCACAATGAGAAACGATATGATTGATGAAAATAGATATGTCTGGAGTAAGACGGCCTAGCCGATCAGACTGTGATCGGACACCATGCCGCACACATGGTAGTTTTGTGTTGTGTTATGAATCGAATTGAAATTGAAACGGAAATTGGTATTGTAGAAACATGTCTCGAAGGGGGACGACCTAGCCGATGGGGTCGTGATCGGACTCCGTATAAAAGTATGGTGGTGATATGAGTAATGAGATGTTAATGCTAGTGATGGCCAAGCCAAAGTTAAAAATGATTCTCTTGAAAGCTTGTTTGATTCCTTAATTGGTGTTGTGATGGTGCTTATGTTTATCATTGAATTCTTGAATTCTTCTTATTGCATTATTGATCTTTCTAAGGAGATATGTGTTACTTCTGTATGTTGACAATCGTTAGGTTTCACTTGCGCATTTCGATGTTATTGATTGTGACCAGATTGTTTATATAAAGATGATTTTTAACTTTACATACTAGTACTATTCGACAATACTAACGTCCCTTTTGCCGGGGACGCTGCATCTTTAATGGATGCAGGTGGTTCCACAATAGGCGGCAGTGATCAGTGATAGCGGTATGTTCCTTCTAGCTAACTTGGCGATCCCCACTTCATTCTGGGGTCCTATGTCCTATGTCATTGGGTTATCGTGTACTTTTCATTTGAGGCATAGTCGGGGCCTTGTTGTCGGTATTTCCATATCTCTCTTCAGTTGTATTTAGAGGACAGGTTGTGGGTGGTGTCGGGTATTGGAATTGGATTGGAAAATGTTGGTATTTGGCGAATATGTTTTCTTTATATCTAATAATTGTAATGACCTGGTTATTATGGCTGAAAATGCTAATGGAAACAAAAATAAAAGTTGTTAATAATATATTTACAAAGTATGATTAGTAGAGTTCACCTCCTCTTTATTCACGAATCAGTTGGGTAGAATAAGACCTATCAGGCTTGCTCAGTCGGGTTTACTCGGTTGAGCGCCAGTCACGCCCCTCGGTTTTGGGGCGTCACAGACTCTTTTCCACGACATGATACACAAGGAAATATAGGTGTACGTGGATGATGTTATCATCAGATCTAAGAGAAATTCGCATCAAATAGCATACCTGAGGAAGTTTTTCGATCGGCTTCGGAAATAAATTTGAAGTTGAATATTTCAAAATTTGCTTTCGGAGTCCCTGCTATGAAGTTGCTTGGTTCATCATTAATATCCGCAGTATTGGGCTAGACCTATCAAAAATCAAAGTTATTCAAGACTTTCCACTGCCAATAAATTAGAAGGATCTAATTAGTTTTATGGGACGCCTCACATATATCAGCCATTTATAGCACAGTCAACGGTGATATGTAACCTCATATGCTGAGGAAAGATGATGTGATGAGCTGGAATGAAGAATGTCAAAAGGCTTTCGATCAAATAAAGGAGTACTTGTCTAAGACACCCGTGTTGGTCCTGTCAGAGCTAGGAAGACATTTGTTGTTGTATCTGTCTATGTTGGACGGAGCTTTTGGTTCCGTCCTGGGGAAATATGATTAAACCATGAGGAAAGAGAAGGCGATATATTATCTAAGTAAGAAGTTCACACCTTACGAGGCTCGGTACTCTTTTCTAGAGCGTACCTGTTGTGCTTTGACATGGATAGACCAGAAGTTGAGACATTATTTATATGCGTACACTACATATCTCATATCAAGGATGGTCCACTAAAATACATCTTCCAAAAACCCATGCCTACGGCTAAGTTAGCAAAGTAGCAGATATTGCTAAGCGAGTTCGACATCATCTATGTGACTCAGAAGGTGGTTAAGGGGCAAGCATTGGCGATCACGTGGCAGAGAACCCCGTAGACGGAGAATACGAACCATTGACGACTTATTTTCCCCATGAGGAAGTGCCATTTTTAGGTGAATATATTATCGAATATATGATGGTTGGAGGATATTTTTCGACAAAGCACCCAACTTCAAATGAGTGGGAATTAGAGCGGTTCAGTATCATAACCTGGTCAACATTACCAGGTATCCGCAAAGCTCAGGTTCCCATGCACAAACAATATGGAAGAATATGAGTCTTGACCCTTAGGACTCAGATTGGTCGTCGACATGAATGTTCATGAGTATGAATGTTCATGAGTTGTTGGTAATTGGATATTCAGATCTACTGGTACACTAAGTACTAGGAGAATGGGCTGCCACGAACACTAAAATATTGCCATACCTACATTTTGTGCATGATTTGAACAAGAGGATCACGAATATAGAATTCAAACATGTTCCAAGGATTCAAAATGAATTTGCAGATGCATTGGCTACCTTGTCTTCCATGATACAACATCCAACAAAGAATTTCATCGATCCTATCCCGATAGAGATTCGTAAGCATCCTTCTTATTATGCTCATGTTAAAGACGATTTTGATGGAAATCCATGGTTCCACGATAGCAATACCCAGAAAATTCCACACGCACCCAGAAGTGCACACTTCGAAGATTGGCCAACCATTTCTTTTAGAGCGGTGGAATTCTTTGTAGAAGGACTCCTGATTTGGGATTGCTGCGATGTGTCTATACCAAGGAGGAATCTAGATTGCTCCAAGAAATACACGCCGAAACTGGCAGACCTCACTTGAGCGATTTCATTCTGGCCAAGAAGATATTAAGGGTTGGGTATTTCTGGATGACTATGGAGATAGACTACATCAAATATGTTCAAAAGTGCCACCAGTGCCAGATACATGCTGGTATTATATGGGTGCCGCCGAACTAACTCAATGCAACGAGTTCACCCTGACCTTTATCTGCCTATGGCATGGATGTAATCGGACCATTTTGGTATCTATAGATTACTTCGCAAAATGGGTTGAAATCACTTACACATGTTCATTTTGGTAGCTATAGATTACTTCGCAAAATGGGTTGAAATCACTTCTTATAAGGTTGTGACTAAGAATGTCATAGTGAATTTCGTCTGACATCGTATTGTTTGTCGATTTGGAGTACCTGGATCAATAATTATCGACAACGTCCCCAATCTCAACAGTGATATGGTGAAATCCATGTGTTAAACATTCAAGATCAAGTATCGGAATTTTACAGCATATAGACTGAAGATGAATCGAGCCGTGGAAGCCGCCAATAAGAACATCAAAAGGATATTAAGGAAGATGGTGGCTTAAGAACCACACCACAGTTTGTACGTCAACTGGGGAAACCCCATATCTATTGGTCTACGGTACTGAAGCTGTTATACCTGCCAAGGTGGAGATTCCTTCCATAAGAGTCATACAGGAAGCCGACCTCAATGATGCAGAATAGATAAAGAGCCCGTATGAGAAACCTTCTCTCATTGATAGTAAGAGGATCAAAGCAGTGTGTCACGGTCAACTACTAGGATAAAATGGTAAGGGCTTTCAACAAAAAGGTTAGATCGAGGCAATCCACACGGGGGAAATTGGTGTTGAAAGGAATATTCCTGCATCCAGATGAAGCAAAAGGGAAATTTTCACCTAATTTGCTAGGCCCTTACATGGTTCATCCAGTACTATCAGGAGGAGCGCTTATACTTGCAGAGATGGATGGATAAATATGGCCAAAACCTATCAATTCGGACGCAGTCAAGAGATAATATGTTTAAGATTGGGTTTTCACTTCCTTTGATGTAGCCTGAACTACGCTTGACTTGATTCGTTTTTATGATGGGATACGTAGGCAGCCCTGTGAGTTCGTTCACATCATAATAAAATCTTCATTCCCCTCTACGGTCGGGAAATAGGGCAAGATTTCGAGTTTTGTCAATCTCATTACGCGAAATAAGAAGTGTATCTCCAGAAGTATGCATTTAAACTGGGGAAGAATTTTGAGGAGAATCCTTACAATTCCAAGTTGAGTAGTCTGCAATTTCTCGAAGCATGTCACAGTCTTCGATTCAACAAAATTATTGGTTTTATGTATCGCCACATATTTTGAATAACTACATTTTTTTTACAAATGATTTTTCACAAATACATATTTTCGAAAATTCCATTTTCTGTAATTTCCAAATGCTACCTAGGGTGACTAGAACAAGGCGTCAAGGCAAGGAGCAAAGGTAAAATGAGGAATAAAATGCATGAACCCACCTTTCCCCCCAAAACTCATATTTTTTCTCGGGCATAACGGACATGACAAGGATGCCCACAATATACAACAAGACCACTAGCTTCATCAACATATATCGCCTAGCGCGAACGCGTCAAAGGCAAAGAACTGCCATCACCATTGCATAAGGTTAAACACTGCCTTTCTCCGCATAGGGCTAAACACTTCCCTCATCCTTTGCATAGGGCTAAATATTTCCCTCATTCATTGCGTGAGACTACACACTGCCTCCATTTATGCATAAGGCTAAATGATGCCTTCCTTTGAATAAGACTAAACATTGTCTCCATCACATCGCATGAGGCTAAGCACCTCCTTCATCATTGCATGAGGCTAAACACTGCCTTTCTCTGCATATGGCTAAGCTCTGCCCTCATCATTACATAAGGATAAGCATTGCCTTTCTTTGCATAGGGCTAAGCACTGCCCTCATTCATCGCCTGAGGTTAATCATTGCCTCCATTATTGCATAAGGCTAAACGATGACTTACTTTGCATGAGCCTAAGCACTGCCTCAATTATTGCATAAGGGTAAACTCTACCTTCCCTTGCATGAGACTAAACACTGTCTCTATTACATTCATGAGGCTAAGCATTGCCTCCATTATCGAATAAGGTTAATCACAACCTTTCCTTGCATGAGACTAAGAATTGTATCCATTACGTGGCATGAGGCTAAGCATAGCCTCAGTTATTGCATAAGACTAAATATGTCTTTCTCTGCATAGGGCTAAGCACTGCCCTCATCATATACAAGTCTAAGCGCTTGTCTATCTCGTTCTTGAAAACAACTAAGAAGAACATGTTCCCTCTATCAAATGATTGATACCGTCGCATCTTTGTATTTCATGGGCTGCAACATCGCCGCATTATTCGAAGGCGTCATAGTCTGAAGGCATCATCCTCATAGCCCGGAGTCATCATACCATGGCCTGAGAATCTCTCAAAACTGCATATCATTATTCAGAGGCATCATAGTCTTGAGACACCATTCTCATGGCCCGAGGACACTATCTCATGGCCTGCAAATTCCCTACCATACACTTCATGGCCCAGGACATCATGGTCTAAGGATATCATCCTCATTGCCCAAAGACAACTCTAATATTCTGAAGGGAATACGCATCATGTTTAAATTTCCGTAATAACCCTATATATTCGCGTGCATCGTATTTTAAGTTTTGCATGTAACTTGGGAGGTAACCGTTCTACAAATAGGAGCAATTCTCGCTCCGATATTCGTTCACATCCATCAATCATCTCAATCGTGACCAATGACTGGAAATTGATGACTCTTTATTTCGTAACCGCCCGATCATTTATATTGGATATCCATAACATTCAATTTCACATTCGTAGCACCACCAAAAATTATATGTTACTCATGACACTATCATATCCAAGAGATTCTTTTTCGAAGCACACGGCCACTCTTGTAACAACACCATCGATTTCGTTCGTCTTTGGTTCAAGAACTACACGCGGCTTGATTCTCGTAACACCAAGGATATGTAAGAAACTGAAGAACCAGGGTTCGGGCCCCATTTTTTTCAAAAATACATCATCCTTACTCATGTCGGACAAAATTGGTCATCATTTTCTTTACGCGAAAACCCTTTCATCATTCCGGGATAAATAAGAGCATTTGTTGATACCCAATTTTGACCTTATATTTTATAAAATATTATATATACTTTTAAAATATCAATTTTGCATCATTACTCAATTTACAAGAGCCATATAAGTATTTTCTTGCATTTAAATTATTCAAATATTTATTAATTATACTTTCAAATTATTTTGCAATGGCTTAATCATCCAAATTTATTATTCACACACAGATATATGTTTTATAATATTTTACTTCATTTCATATAATTACATATGTATTTTTGATCTATTTACACAATAATAGCCTATATTCGATACATAATTATATTTATTGAATTATTTATGTTAGGATTTTTTTATATTTTTATAATGTTAAAATATTAATTTCCAGCATTTTACTGCATAAATAATATTTTATTATTTATTAATAATTTTTTATAAATTATGTTTTTGATATATTTCATATATTTATTTTTATAGCCCATGAAAGGCTAATTTTTGGACCAAAGACCTAAATCACTGGCGCAGAGATCCCAAATCCTTAGGCCAACCTCCTTTAGCACAAACAAAATGACCCCTCTCCCAAACCCGGTCGGGACCCATTAAAACGACCCCCTCTGCTTTCTTTTAAATCTTGGCCAACGACCCACAATCACCCCTCCACTTTTAAGTAATCAAAACCACCCGAAATCCTACCATTTCTCTAAGACCACCGCCCTTAAATCCTCTCTACTTATCTCCTGTCAAACCCTAGCTATCGCCACCAAATTTCCTCTGAACCTGATCAACTCATGGATTCCTTCCATGATTCACTTACCTTTTATGGATTATCTCGTTGTTTCTTACAAGACTACGGTATTACATAGTACTTGCACCATTTTTGGCGAGTACCAATCTTCCAAATCAAGAGAAATCATACTCACTCCTCAAGATTTAGATAATTTTTCGTCTATATATATTCATGGCAAGATTATATGGGTCTGATTTACCTAGATTCTTCGGCCAATTTGTGATTCTGGGCAAAACTAGGGTATGCCTGATTTTTCTCCTAATTTGGTACTAAATCGATTATGCATGCTCTTCTTTCCTTATTTATGTTTGATTGACTATGTTTCATTTTTTGTTCGATCAATTTTTACTACTATATAAGCCCCCTTGCCAATTCCCCTTCCAAGTCTTAATGACTGTTACTTGACTACTATAACTACTACTACTACTACTCTCTCTCACTCACTCATTCTACTGTTCTAAAACTTGAGACCTCGACAAGCTGAAAGCCAAGGCCATCAAAATTTTATTGTTTCTCCTTAATCAGTGTGAGCATTTGCCGGGTTCACTTGAACCCTTGGGAACTATGACGCACTAAGATTTTTGGAGTCCTGTTGTTCTCTCCTTACTACTGTTAATCCAGTTTCTGTTGGAACTTAATTTTCTTCTTTGTTAATTTGCAACTGCTGACTACCTTGACTCTTGCAATTATATTCTCTTTACTTCAGGTCATGCTCTAAATATCCATGTTGTTCGAACTTTGTGAACAATTATGATTTGAATGTAGTGTTATTTTTTTTGTAGTCCTATCTGCCTTGAAATTAGTCTATGGTCATGTATTTTCTAGCATCTAAACTTGCCTAAATACTAAACTTGGACATATGTTAACTATGTGTAACTTCTAATCATCTTGAACATGCTTAGTGTATTATGTTTATGTATACATGAGTTTCCTATGTTTGTTGCTTGCCCATATTCATGCCTTGCGCTGGATTCTTGTGTTAAAACTCCTAGGGCACTAATTCATGCCCATAAATTGTTCGACTGTTATTGGTATCTGTCTCTCGAGCATGTCATTGCTACTTGTTAATCTTCTTAGAATCAATTCATGACCCTTTCTGCTTTGAACACTCATGCTTGATCTTTTTTCTTTATAAGTTCAATTGTGTGCCTTGTCATTGGGATGTTTAGAATTCTTTATCCTGTTGATTGTAATATTAAGGGCCAAATTTTCATATGATCCTCCTTAGAATTTGAGTCATCCTAAATGATATTGGTTTGCATGAGTTGTCGTTCATGTCTTCATTAGCTGTAATTGCGTAATGGATGGGAAAGAGAATTGTTTTGTTGTTGGGCCTAGGGTGCTGAATCTGATTCCTTGTACTGTGGTATTGAGCACACTATATCCGCCTGGGGTATGGGCCTTTTCTAATTTTAAAGACTATGTGAAGGACGAGAAAGCATCACTAGGTTATTTTGTACTTATGTTGCACCTTTAATTGTTGTATTCGGGCCTGTATTTATCCTATTAAGTCTCTAATTGTTTTATTATTCTATTTGGGCCTCTAATAATCTGTAATAACGAATAATGGGGAAGTAGTGAAAGCGGGGGGGGTACATTAATTTTCAAATTTAAAGGTAGAGAACATGTCAATAGGGTCTATGCGCTTTGTGTTCTATTTTGTTTAGCACGCTTTATTTATATACACCGATAGAAATCATGCTTCTAGGAATCACACGCACTTCAATAAACTTGTCTAATACTTATACACCATTCAAAGCATGTTAGTTTGAGTATTTGTTATACTTGTTTCCATGTATACTATTGTGAGCACTTAGACAGTATGCCTATAGGATGCTATAACACATATTTCGCTAATCTAGATACCATGTATATATGGCTTTAACTAATCAATTAATCAGTCGGTTCTATTACTTTTATCATATGGCTCACCTAGATATCATGATTGTATGATCGTAATCAATTAATTGACTACTTTTGCTGCTTCATTGTATTGTCATACTTAGATGACTATGCATAGAGGGATAAAGCATTATATAATCATATTCGACTGTCAATCATAGAAATCTTGCCTATAAGATATTGTCACCCTCCTAAGAAGCATGTTTATAAAATCAGCGATGTTAATTATGAGCTTGCAGATAGTTACAGCACCTCATTGTGGGAATAACTAGAGATCATGCCTATATGACCTACAATACATTTAATTTGCCAATACATTAGTCTAAAGTTGCAATGTTGCATGTGCAATACTGGAAATCAGAATCACATAGAGACCATGTCTATGGAACTTAATGACTTCAATGTTTCTAATTTGAAACTGTTTTCCACCCAATGTATGAATCTGCCAGCATGCAATTTGCTGCTTATGTATGGAGGCCAACTTGAGCCATTTATTGACATTATGTGAAGTCCTATATGTTTTGATTGCGTGCCTAGTTTTATCATTTTGAGCATCCTAAGTAAAGTCTAGGACCACCCCAAATAGTAGGTACAAAACCTCCTTGACACAGGCATATGATGGGTAGTCACGCATAGGACACGACTTAGAATTAAATTAGAGCACCTTTAGGTAAACATCTTTAACATAATAATCGGGTAGTAGGATATGATAGTTTGTGCCCGCTGAATGATATGAGAAACCCCTACCTTAAGGGAGTTGCGAAGTATTATTTATGTTGCACAGGGTGATCCTTTAGGCGAAAAAACATAGGAACCCCCCCCCCCCCATATGTTTATTATTCACACTTAGTCATTGAATATAGAATAATTAAGTTGTACCTTGTAACCTCTAAAGACTTGTATTGATTATCTATATAGTTTATTTGTTTCCCGATATTCTTTATGCGATAGAACCTTTAAATTACTTGTCTTCCTTCACACACATGATCGGCTAGGAAAATTGTAATTCGATAATCCCACATAGTGCAAACTTCGGCCGAGACCCACAGTTATGGACCTCGAAGAGTGCATATTACCTTTATTTAGGTAATTTGAGCCCTTACCCGATCTTTAGTGATACAGCTTAGTTAAAACGAAGTTATGTGCAAATAGGTGCTCTAATGTACCTTAAAATCATTAGGTGGCGACTGTCCTTATTTAATACCCATTTAAAAGAGTTGTCACAAGTTAAAACCTTCTTTCGATAGAAAAAAGGGAGCGACATTAGCTATCTAAGAAATATGAATAAACAACTAGAGGAAAATTTAATTTCATTTATTGATAAGATCATACCACAAAGCATAAGAAGAAACAAAAACACAGAACCATGAGTTAAAATAGAAAAATATCTTACTTGGGGCTTAAAAACACTGGTTATTACTAGTCTTGGATGGGTTTAAGATTGGGAAGGATCGGGTTCTTGGTTCTTGTCCTGAAGTAGTTTCAGCATATTCTTGAATATTTCATCATTATTCTTCTTCTCTCTTGCTAGCTCAGCCTTACGAAAACCCTCTCAGCTTCTACTTCAGCAAGCCTTTTCCGCAGCTTGTCAATCTCAACATCCTTCATTGTTTTCTTCACAATTTAAGTTTCTTGCTCCTTTTGGTAGACCTGGTTCATCTAGACACAGCTGAGCCCTCTAACTCAGCCTCCGTTTCTTGAGAATTATTTTGAGAAGTCTTTATCTTTTTGGCACTAGGTGTGGGTACTTCCGGATCTTTATCTTCAACTCATGAACCAGGTTCATCACCTCAATTTGTACTACTCCACTTGGCTTACCAACCTTTTTATTTCTTGTCGAGCAACTTGCTTTGCACTCTCAGCTAAGGCCCTTTTATATTGGCCTCACTCTGCTTCTTCCGGCTCCTTATAGTTCTTCGTCTTGTGGAAGGAGTTGCTACAGGGATAGAAGGAGCAGCGTTTCTCTTAGTGCCTACTGTCATTTTCTTCTTTGGATTATAACTATCAGACGCTCTCTTCATTATGTCATAGAGGGGTTCCTTCCTAGATGGAATAGGTTCTTGGAATCTTTTCCTCAGCATAACTAGCCCCTCTGCTGCACTAGCATCTCCAGACCCACTTCTTCCTTCTTCTCTTAGACTTTCTTCGTCCTCGACAGCCTCCTCATTCCATAACATCATAGCCCATGTTTCTTCAGTCAAACCAATAGGAGTGGGTGAAGAAAATTCAACCAGTCCTCCTTCTCCATTTCCCCTCACATCTACTTTAACACCCTCACTCACTTTTTCTTTTCTCTTTCTATTTTTACCACCAATTTTTCTAGACTCAAAATTCTACATAACAATGATTATGACACGGATAAACGGGCTTCTAGGGCCCGGTTCTTTCCCTACGAGTGGGATCGAAGGCCCTGGTAGAAGCTTCCAGACAGTAGACAAGTTCGCCATTGATAGAAGGATCGATCATGGCCGGAACAATAGATCGCTGCAGGATAAAGAAACGTCGGGGTCGCATGATCCTTCTTACCCAAAGTTATCGGAGTATAACTTCAATATCAGTGTGGTGGAATTGCTATCATCCATGAGGAACATCAAAGAGGAACGATTCCCGAGAACTATTAGATATGATACCAGCCAGAGTGATCCCAACTTATGGTATGAATACCATGGGACGAATGTTCACCGGACGGGGAACTGCCGACACCTCCGGGAAGAAGTGGCAACACTATTGAAGAATAGTCATGATAGAAAATTCTTGGGTGACGAGCTAAGAATAATTATGGTCGGAACAGCGACAACGCGTAACCCTACAAAGAAGGAGAAGAACCCCCGCGAAAACCAACCAGTATGATCTTGGGAGGGAATGAGACTAATAGGGTCACCTTTTCGATAGCGAAGAAGACGAAGGTATCAATAACACATAGTAAAGGGCTCCGGGAAGACGATATCACTTTTACGAAAGAAGATGCGGACGAATTGTTGCTACTGCACAATGATGCACTGGTAATTTCCTTATATGTGTTAGATTTTAAGATTAAACATGTTCTAGTGGATCCAGGAAGTTCAGCCAATATCATACAATGGAGAGTATGGAGCAAGATAAACTCACCGGAAGCATTATTCCGGCAACAAAGCTCCTCGTTGGATTCAACCTCGCGAGTGTGACAACCTGGGGAGATATTTTGCTACTCACGAATGCTGAAGGAGTAATGACAACAACTCTCTTTGAAGTTGTAAACGGAAACATGGGCTATATTATCATCTTGGGAAGGTCATGGTTACATGAGATGAAAGTTGTGCCTTCAACGTATTACCAATTGTTGAAATTTCCGATGCCCGATGGGATCAAGCAGATAGAGGGTGTTCAATCGGAAGAAAGGGGTATGAATGCAATTTCAGTATCTAATAGAAAAGGAAAGGATCATGTGGCATAGCAATTACAGGAACCATTACCTACCCCGGAACCAAAGGAAGTTAGCCCAGGGACTGCGGAATCAGAACAGTATCAGGTGCCAAGGTATTTTCAAGTCCCTGAAGAGACGGATGAGACGAAGTCCACAGCGGAAGAACTATAGCAAGTTGCATTGTTCGAAGAATTCCTAAAGAGGAAATTCCATTTGGGAACAGGACTGCACCTGGAGCTCAGGTATGCTTTTATTGAATATTTTAAAATTAATGTTGATTGGTTTGCATGGTTACACGAGGATATGACAGGTATCTAAACGGAAGTATCCATGCACAAGTTAAGCTTGGATCCCAACATACCTCCGGTAAGACAAAAGAAGCGCCATATTGCTGAATCTAGGAAGAAATTCATCAAAGAAGAGGTAACCCGCTTACTCAATATCGGTTAAATCCGAGAGGTAAGATATTCGAATTGGCTAACTAATGTAGTAGTAGTTACTAAAGAAAATTTTTTTCATAAGAGTAGATTATAGGGATCTTAATAAGGCGTGCCCGAAAGACTCGTTCCCATTGCCAAATATCGATCAAATGATTGATGAACCCAAAAGATTAAGAAAAGACTTTGTTATAGCGATTTTCCATACATATTGTTGTAATGTGATGTCCTTCGGGTTGAAAAACATCAGATACACTTATCAGCGGCTCATGAATAAGATGTTCTCAAAACAAATACGAAAGACTATTGAAGTATATATAAATGATATGCTCGTTAAGTCTTTGAATGCAAGTGACCACCTTAAGCATTTTCAAGAAACATTCGACATCCTACGGAAGCATAAAATGGAACTTAACCCCAAGAAGTGCATGTTCGGGGTCAGTTCTGGTAAGTTCCTGGGATTCCTAGTCTCACAAAGTGGAATTGAGGTAAATCCCGACAAAATCAAGGCCATAGAGGATATCCCCCATCAATCGCTTTTTCGCACTGCTTAAAAAGAAGAACAATTTCAAATGGACACTACAGTGTCAGAAAGACTTGAAGGATTTGAAGAAATACTTGTCAAGCCCTCCATTGCTCTAGAAACCAAAAGAAGGTGAAACATTGCTAGTCTACCTTGCGGTTTCGAAAGTTGTGGTAGGTGCAGTTTCAGTCCGAGAGGGCAAAGGTACGCAATCTCCAATTTATTACATCAGTAAAATTTTAACGGGAGTAGAAACTCATTACCCACATTTAGAAACATTGGCCTTAGCTCTAGTAGTTGCCTTTGCGGAACATCCTCTGTAAACCTGAACTCTGGGTAGATTTTCCAAATGGGTTGTAGAAATGAGCGAGTTCGACATAGAATATAAATCAAGGACTGCAATTAAATTGCAAGTTTTTGCTGACTTCGTGGCTGAAGTCCGAGACTACTGCCTCTGGCAACAAAATAGGCAGTAATGGTGTCAGAATTGACATTGAGGATTTGGACTTTGTTTACGGATGGAGCTTCCAATGTAAAAAGTTTCGGACTCCGAATAGTCTTAATCATGCCTTTGGGAGAAACCTTAAGTCAAGCCATCAGAATGATCCCTTTAACTAACAATGAAGCAGAGTACGAAGCTCTGATTTTAGGGCTCGAATTGGCCTGGGGACTTGACTCCGAGGTCATCGAAATTATATGATTCGCAATTGGTGGTAAATCAGGTCTACGGAATGAACGTATGAAACAATACATGGTGAAGGTCCAGGATCTGTTGGCACGATTCCGGGAGTGGTGAATTACTCATATCGCGAGGGAGAATAACGCGGAAGCAGATTCATTTGCAAACTTGGGCGCATCGATAGAAATCAAGGGATCGGAATCAGGGACGGTAATATAACTGATGAATTCAGTCATGGATACAGATTGTTACTGTAAGGTGAATTCGACTAGTTTGTTCTGGGACTGGAGAAATGAAATAGTCGACTATCTCGAGCACAGGAAGTTTTCCAAAGACCCCAAAGCATCACGAGCTTACGCGCCAAAGTTGCACGTTATAGCTTTAAGAAAGGCCAATTGTATTGAAAATCCTTCCAAGGCCCATTGGCTCGGTGCTTATGAGCGTCAGGAGCTTATTATGGAATGAGAGAAGTCCATGAAGGGATATGTTGCAACCACTCGAGCGCAGACTCTTTGGTGCTGCAATTAGTTTAGGCAGGATATTACTAGCCCCGCATGGAAAAAGATGCCAATGACTTCATACAAAAATGTGATAAGTGCCAACGATACGCACCACTAGTACATCAACCAGAAGAACCCTTACATTTGGTTCTGTCCCCATGGCCATTCATGAAATGTGGGATGGACATCATCGGACAGCTACCGCCAACTCCTGGAAAGGTAAGGTTTCTTTTAATTTTGACTGCCTATTTTTATAAATGGGTGGAAGCAGGTCCTTCGTAGAATATCGGAGAACACGAAGTGTTCGACTTCTTATGGGAAAATATAATTTACAAGTTTGGAATACCAAAAGAGATAACATGCGACAACCGCAGTTTATCGGTGCTAAAGTTACGAAATTCCTTGATGATTTGAAGATAAAGAGGATCACCTCTTCACCTTATCATCTGAGCGCAAACAGTCAAGCAGAGTCAACGAACAAAGTTATATTTAAAACCTTAAGAAAAGGTTGGAAGCGGCAAAAGGAAATTGGCCTGAAGAATTTATCCGGAGTTCTATGGGCCTACCGAACAACGGCCAAGTCAAGCACAGCAGAGACTCCTTTTTCCCTTGTTTACGGTGCAGAAAATCTAATCCCGGTGGAAGTAAGGGAACTTGCCTTGAGATATTTCCAAGAAGATGAAGAATCGAACAATGAAGCAATGTTAATCAACTTAGAGCTGCTCGAGGAACGCAGGGACTTGGCGCATGTAAGAACGGCAGCTCCAAAGCAGATAATAGAGATATATAATAATCGAAGAGCCAATTTCCATTATTTCAATGTAGGAGATTTGGTTATGAGTAAAGTAACTCAAAATACCCAGTAGCTCAACGCGGGGAAGCTGAATCCAACGTGATAAGGTCCCTACCGAATTTCAGCTATCACTGGGAAAGTTTTGTACGAATTGGAGAACCAGAATCGAGATAAATTGCCTAACAACTAGAACGTGGCACACCTCAAAAGATATTATTGCTGATTCACTTTATCCGAGCAAAAAGTATGTGTTGCACTCTTTTTTCCTTCATTTTTTGTGACAATTGGGTTTTTCTAGCAAGGTTTTTAATGAGGCAGCGATAGAAAGCATACTACGAAGACAGCAGGAATAATACCTCTAATAGAAAGACAAACAAACACACTATCCACTCGGGGACGGTTAGATAATCTCTGGCTTGATAGCAAATTCCCATTGGGAAGTTAAGTTTTCTATCGGACAAAGGTTACCCGACCATTCACGAGAAAAAACCACTAGAGGGTTATTAGATATTCCTTCACTCAATAGTATGGATTCCTAAAGAGAAGTAAGGTGTGTTGCCGAGTTAAGGATTGTCTAGCAATACATTGGTGGGATTTTTGAAGGTTGTAGACTTCCAGTGTTCAAATTCACATTCTTTGCATTCGAACACTGAGTGATATGAGGATACGGCAACACTAACTGCCACGTCAACGGGGGAGCAAAAATCTGGAAACAAAATGCATCATCAGTGATCACGCTCAACTATGTCTTCTATAAAGACTAAACGGGCGTTGCAAATATAAATCTGGGGTATTAAGCCCAAAGTCGATCCCACGAAGAATTGAACGTATCAATTGAGTTTATTAAATACTAAACTGGTGTTTAATCAAGTTTCTCAAGACTTTTAAATATCAATTTGTGTTGTTTAACTAATTCTACTAACAAAATAATCAACTAGTAATTAATCTAACAATTTAATGTAAACAATAAGAATAAAGGTCTAAGGTAATAGTTTCCCCCGTTGGTGAACTCTTTCTCGGATACTTCTTATAGCTTAATTAATCGTCTCTATCAATCATGAACACTCACCAGTCTCGCAATCAATGAGAGCTCTGCCTGTGGCCAAAAATGGCCTCCCCAAGATTATGGGAATTTCCCCATCTACCTTGCAGTCTAAGATCACAAAATCAGTAGGAAATACAAACTTTCCCACTTGCACCAAGACATCATCCAGAATACCCGACGGTTTCTTCACCGTCCTATCAGCAAGTTGCAACAGCATGGATGTGGGCCTGGCTCTACCAATTCCCAGTCTTTTATATATGGCCAGCGGCATCAAATTAATGCTGGCCCCCAAGTCACATAGAGCTTTGGTGAAAGTCAAGTTGCCTATGGTACAAGGAATTGTAAAACTCCCTGGGTCAGACAACTTTTCAGCAATAGGATGTGTTACCACCGCACTACAAGTCTGAGTAAGGGTGACAGTAGCTAGATCTTGGAAGTCAACTTTTCTGGACATCAATTCCTTCATCATTTTAGCATACCCAGGCATTTCTTTCAATGCATCAATCAATGGAATATTTACCTGTATCTGCTTGAGCATGTCCAAGAACTTCTTGTACTGTTCATCCTTTTGGTATTTAGCCAGCCTCTGAGGGAATGGAACTGGTGGTCTCTTTTTCCCAGTGATTTGGGATTTGTCTTTCTCAACCACCACCTCAACTATCGGCTTCTGAGTCATCTCCACTTCTTTTTCATTCTTAATCTGTGCATTGGGTTCTTCTTCACTAGGTTGCACTTTTGCTTTGGTCAAAATTGTTGAATCATCAAGTTCAACCTGCATGGGTACCAATGTTTCAGTCTGCCTGCTTTCATGAGCCCTTTCTAGATCCACATTTAATTCTCTGCCACTGCGAAGAGTCACTGCCATCAGCTGCCTTGGAACCTGGTCAATAGGATTTATCTGAGTATCTGCAGGTAATGTCCCAGGAGGTCGATTGTTCACTGCCATAGATATCTGCCCCAACTGTACTTCAATATTTTTAATAGCTGCATCATGAACATCTACTCTCCCACTGATTTTTTCAACTGACCCAATTACCTGTTGCATCATAGCTTCTAACCTGGAAAACCCATCTTCTTGCCTTCCCCCTTGTTGTTGCTGAGGAGGGTAGTAAGATTGTTGCTGATTCTGATAATTATAACCCTGTGGCCTCTGAAACGGTGCTGCATTACCTTGCGGTCCCCTGACACCCATATTTCCACTGTTCTGCTGTTGGTGAGGTGGCCTATATGGTTGAGCTTGTTCACCCCAATTCTGCCCCCCTTGTCTCTAGCCTCCATAATTCNCATTGGTTGTGTCAACAATGTGCACCTGCTGTTTCTGTCCCGATTCTTCTACCCTCTTAGTAAGGATACTCATCTGTGTCATTAAGGTGGCCACGTTCTCTGCAATGGTATTCGATGGATAGAATGGCACTGAATGAACTACAAGAGTAATGGGTGCATTCCTTGTTGTCCATTCTGAATTCAGTGCCATTTTATCAAGTAAGATTTGGCTCTCTCTCCACGATTTGCTCAGGAATGCTCCACCAGCTGAAGCATCAACATTTGCTTTCACA